>PVIA01013039.1:0-34410 GCA_004024845.1 Tonatia bakeri | reverse complement strand
TTCATGAACACTGACTTGAACGGATGAGTGCTTGCCTTATTAAATTCTGATGCAGCCCGGCTGGCAGTGTGCCTTGTCACAGAACGTCCGTTTGCGTCTATCCTGCGACTGAGCTTTCTAGAGTCAGCATTTAAGTTTTTATTTAAAAACTGAAAAAATGGCTCCGTCAGCGATAGGTCACTTTATTAACAAAGAGAGAAACTAACCCGAATTTGGGGCTGTGATGCTGTTACTTGAGTGTTTGACTCTCGCATTGAAATGTGGAGTCAGACGGCGGCCCCACGGGGCTCCCGTCTGGTGGGGACCGGCGGCGTCCCCGCGCACGCACATTGTGACAGTGACGCGTCTGGGAGGCTCACCCGGGACGCAAAGCTGGGGGCCTGGAGTCAGGTCCCCAGAGGTCCGAGGGCCGGGGCAGTCTCTCCGGCTCCTGGGACCGTCGGGGCGACGTCTCTCCCTGCCGGAAGCATCGGTCCAGCACAGCAACGAGGGGAGGAGCTCGGTCTCCGGTCTGCGATGTGGCCGATCAGGTACCACGTCGGGCGGAACGGCTCCCCCGCGCCCGGTCTCACAGCTCCTGGTTCAGCCAGCCCAGCCAGCCCATGTCTGAGAGTTCTAGAAGTTTCTTCCATTGCCACCAGCCGCGTATCCGGTTCTGGTTTTGGGGCTGCACACTCTTCGACTCATTCAACTCCGAGAGGCGGGGACTGGCTGCATCTGATGAGCTGAGAGCTTAGTGGAGAACGGCCGAACCCATTCCGCCCCGAAGTCGAGATCTAATCCTGTTCACGTGATAGTTTTTCTTATTTTCCTCTCTTCTTGGGTATCGGAGTTCCGGCCCTCCCGTCTGTTCCCGGGGGATGGATGCTTTATTTATTTATACGCTTTTTGCAGTTTCTGTCTGTCGGGTAACACCAACCTCCTTGGAAAACTCCACCCTGTGTATGTGTACGCATTTCCCCCAAGAAGACAGCTCTTGGTCACTTCGGGAAGCCGCCCAAGTTGGTTGAATTGATTTGCACTGAAACCAAGTCAGAAGCCTTTAAAAAAGAGAAAACCCCCACAAAAACGTCAACACCACGTCCCGTCTTCACAGCTCACGTCTCGTGCACGAAGACGAGCCTGTTCTCCGTAGAGTGACCTGCTGATTCCTGTTCAATCTGAATTTCATTAAGAGGGACGGGTCTCGTTTCCTCGGGCAGAGCAGGTTACCCGCGTCCCCGCCTGTGTGGCCTGAGCGGCGGCGACCTCCTGCACCGAGGACAGGGACAGGGTGTTAGGGCCGGCGACAGAGCTGCCTTCCGCCCCCGCAGGCTTCTCGCCCCAGTTGTGCTGGGACACAGGCGGCCACTCGCCCCCGCAGAAGGAAGTCTCCGGCGACGCCCCACGGCCTGTGTTCTGTGGCTCCCCAAGCCCGGCCTCCCCCCGCCGGGGGCGCGGCGGATTGTGATACATTGTTTCTCCTGGATGATGCTTATCTGCTTGGCATTTAATTTGCAACTTGTTTTCCATCACTCGCGCTGGTTGCCGATCCCTCCTCCGAGTTTTCCTGCTGTTGTCAGAGTAACTTCTTACCGGAATATGCCGGGGAAGGGGAGGTGCCGCTCACAGTACCCTGGTTTATCTTTTCGATTTCTCTTTGCCCGCGTGCTTTCTTGAACGTGGGCAGTTTATAGACTGTGAGTCAAATTAGTGTGTGGGAAGACTCACTGCTATGGCTGTAAAGCGATCTACCGTTTATCCGATCCATCCACAGGTACATACAAAGTACATGCCTGTCCTCCACCAGACACACAGTGATCGAGAGAAAGGGGGTCTCCTGTCCTTCGAGGCAATGACAAACTCCGTTTTGGGTGTCAAGTTCGTATTTAATTTTAATCAATATTTGATATCGGTCCCGGGGCTCAAGCTGGCCGTCCTGAGGTGACCGGGCTCCGTAGACGTGACGCGGAGCAGGGCGGCTGCCAGTGACGGCGCTTGGCATCTGCAGAGAGAGGCGATCTGCGTGCTCTCACCCCACGCACACACACGCATGTGCACATGTAGCACACACACGCATGTGCACACGTAACCACGGGGACGGGGGGTGGTTAAACCGGGTTCCTTACAGCGACGATTTCACGGTGTGCCCCGTGTTAGAGCACCACACGGACACCTGAATACACACACTAGTTTTGTCCTTGTTACTCCACAACAGTGGAAACGCCGAGGAAATGAAACTGAAACCCCACCTTATTTTGTGCGAGACTGTGGACTCTGAAAAGTTCCTTCAGTCACAAAATAAAAATGCACGGACCTCACCGTCCGCTTTCCCTTTACCCCCTGATTCTGCAGGCTCAGGGGTGGCCGCCGCACATGCGTTGCACACGGTTGAGAAGCAGCTGAATGCTGGTGTTTCTGTGCGTGTGCACTTGTGTGTGTACGTGTGAGCATGGCGGCGGGTCTGCGTGGTATTTGCGTGTGTCTGTGCACACATCTGCCCACAGGCACATCTCTGCTCACACCCACGCCACACCCACATCACACCCAGCTCACATCCAGCTCACACCCACGTTCACACCCACGCTCACACCCACATCACACGCACGTTCACACCCACGCCACACCCACATCACACCCAGCTCACGTCCACATCACACGCACACCCACGCTCACACCCACATCACACCCAGCTCACATCCACATCACACCCACATCACACCCAGCTCACACCCAGCTCACACCCACGCCCACACCCACATCACACCCACGCTCACACCCACATCACACCCACACCCACGCTCACACGCACGCTCACACCCACATCACACCCACACCCACGCTCACACGCACGCTCACACCCACATCACACGCACGCTCACACCCACATCACACCCACACCCACGCTCACACGCACGCTCACACCCACATCACACGCACGCATTTTCAGGCGAGGGCACACCTTCACCTCTGACAACGAACTTCGGTGGACGGACACGGAGGAGGGCCCGCGGCCGCGCTCCCTCTGTGGTGAGATCCCAGCCCGCACCGAGCTTTCACGCCGCGTCCACGCTGCTCCGACACGCGGCTGGTGGCTCAGGCCTCAGCGGTGCCAGGTCTGGTCTCGGCGGTCAGGAGTTGAAGTCCCTCCCCCCGCGGTGTTTCAGCACCCACCCCCTGGAGCTCTTGCCTGCCGAGGAGCCCCAGCTCTGTGGCCGAAGGGACCGTCCCTGCGGAGGCCGGGCCCACGAAGCAGCCCAGCCACAGGTGTGTCCAGGCTCCTGTCTGCGTTTGCCCGCACCTTCCACGCCGACCCCAACCCCAGCCGCCTTCCAGGCCACTGTCCGCGTTTCTGTGCCGTGTGCGTGCCCAGATCCACGCCCACACCCACACCCAGGCCCCTCTGTCCCCACGTCTCTCTCCGTCCCGACGGCATCTCTGTCACCACGTCTGCGTTGCCTCCGTTCACATGTGGCTGGATGCGACTCTGTTCTATCAATATCTGCAATTCCAAAGCTGTGGGAACCAATACGCCCGGGCTCTCTTGATTAGTTGCCAGCTGAGTGCCCCCGTGTTACAAGCTGGTTGCAATTAGGAAATCTATTAATAACCACGAGAACTTGAGTCAGGTGCAGAGACAAGTAAATTGAGGGTGAAATTAGATTATAGACAACAGGTTATGATGGGTGAGACGTTTTCCTCTTAACCACAGAGAAATGTATTAAATGAACGCTCAGCCGACGCAGAGGCCCGGCTCTCTATGACGACCAGCCCCTGGTTTTAGGGCGCTCTGGGATAACCCTAGACCTCTCAGAAACGGGGAGGCACGCGGTGTGAGCCCTGCAGGACGCGACCTTCCCCACTCAGCCAGGGGGACCGTCCCAGCGCTCCGCCTCGCTGTCGTGGGTTTGCGTTAGAAGTTTCCTGGGTTAGGCACTTGGCTCGGCATCCGTGGTGACACTGGGGCCACGCTGTGCTGGCCTCAGGCTGCCACTCCTGTCCCCCTGGCAGGCCCCGAGGCCGCCTTTTCTCGGGGACCAGAAATGACACCTGCGCCACACCCCAGGTCCCTGGCGGGTGTCGGGTCTATTCTGGACTCCCCGTTCCGCGCCGCACCCTTATCTGCCACCCGCTCAGCTGCCGTGACATCCACGTCGTGGGCTGTTCCAGCGTCCGGTGGGAAGGCTCCCTCCTTATCGCTGCTTTTCTTTTTCACGGCAGCAATTTTACAGATATTATTTTATGGTTATCCCTTGGGGAGTTTTATCAGGGTTGCGTGGCATTTTTAAATTAATTCCAGCGGAATCGATATCTTCAGGATGCAGGCTTCCCATCTAAAAGTGGATGTGAGTTTTAAGGCAGAGAATTCTCTGGCACGCCCCGCCGTAAGGCAGACTCCGTGCACACGCGTTACACGCCAGTCCAGCCTTACTTCCCCTGCATGCCGTGGATCCGGTCCTGACCGCAGGCGATGGGTGACGATGCTGGTGTGTCAGTCCTCACCCGGGGCCTCCCTGGGTTGTTCTGCAGTTCGCAGCGTCTCCGGGAGGCCGGGTGTCGGGTTTCCAGGTGCAGGGTCCCGTCCCCTGCAGTGACCAGCGATGGCCCTGTGGCCTCGGTTGGGGACCTGTGGCCTCCTCCCCCGACAGACGCACAACCCTCCCTGCTGACAGCGTGCCAGCTTCCCCCAGACTCACCTGGTTCCCTGTGTCCTCCCGTCACACCCAGCGGGTCTCCTTCTGCCCTGCCCCCTTCGTCGGCGTGTGGCTGCTTCCATCACCCGGGCCAGCTGCGGGGGTGGGGGCAGGCCTGGTCCCTGCAGGGGGACACGGCCTCTCTCCCGCCGTTCAGGCCCCGGCCGCCGCTGCTCCTGCCCTTCCTCTCCCTCTTGCCTTCTCTCACCGCCCTGACTCGATCGGTCCTATCCGTTCACCTGGCCCAGGGCGCTGCTCCCACCACCACTGCACAGCTCACCACGCCCCCGACCCCAGACCGACACACCCCGCACCCACAGCGGGTCCCCCAGGAGACTGATGGGCACCCCTCCCGCCCCGTCCCCCGTGACTGGGGTAACTGTTCCCCTGGCTGCTGGCCAGTTAGGGGAGTGGCGTGAGCCCCTTAGCCCCCCTTTCTGCGGCCCCCACCTGTGGCCGGTGTGTCCCCATCACTGGCGAGCATTGACCCCCTGGCGGACATAGCCGGGGCCGCTGCAGCCGGTCAGGTCACAGCAGAAGCCCCATGCCGCCCTTCGCGCTGCCACACCCATCTCACTTTGCTGGAGCTTAAATATTTGCTGCCAAAGCTGAGCCCCGACCACCCTCTCAGCCTTGTTTCTCCAGCAAAGCCGCGGACCGAGTGTCTGTGTGCCGGTGGGACGCATGCTTGTGCCACCGTGAGACTATTCTCCGTCCTCGCGAGACCCCGCCTATGGCCACGCTCAGCACTGCGCCCTCTGCCCTCCGGCCCCGGGAGTGACTGCTCAGGCCCCGACGTTCGGACCCTCCCCCGCTCTCCCGGGTGGAAACCTGTGGCCCCCACAGGGGCTCCTGTGTCCTCGGCTCCCTGTTGTGGACCCAGCGTGACCCTCTGCTCCATCTCAGGCTCCAGGACCTTGCAGGCTTCTGAGGGACACACTCACGGGTGACAGCAGCGGTGAGCGCACCATGCAAGTGTGAACGGGGAGCCCGGCCTGCCCAGGCCCTGTGCCGCGTGGTGCTGAGGGACGCCGACCACGGCGATGCCTTCAGGCGAGCCGGGCCGGGCCTGCGGCTGATGCTTTGGATCCTTCTCTTCTCAGTGACCCTCTGCCAGAGGCGTTCCCCTGACATCACTTCTGTGACTGGGAACCTGAGGATGACGCCCCATGTCCCGGCAGTGGGGATGTGGGCGCCGAGCCCTGAGCGTGTGGCCGCAGAGCGACAGCCATGTGACAGGGTCGAGGCTCCTGGGGTGCCAGGTGCCACCGCCGCTGGGGACACGCCCGGTCCTGCCTCTCACGGCTGGCAGGGCCCCGGCTGCACTCTGACTTCACCCGGGACGGGGAGTCCCTGCCGTGGGAACCCCGCCTGCCATTCCTGCCACTGCTGCCCTGCTGGCGGAGGGCCCGCGCCCCGGTTTGCGTCGGAAGGCGGGGGCCGTTGTGCTGGCCTGACTGGAATCACAGCACAGACTGGGCTGAGCGTTTCTCCGTGCACATTAGCCGCTGCCCCACGGGAGGGACGGAAACACGACTCTGGGTCCCAGTCCGGAGAAGCCGTCCCTCAGCGCTCTCTGCTGGGGGCAGTGAGCCGCGGGCTCTGTTTTGTGGTTTCACGCGTGAACTGACGTGTCTCCTCCGCAGAAGCCCCGCCACATCGGCAGTGAGCTGGGCCGCGCCGGCCTGGCTTTCCTGGAGGACCAATGGCGGCCACAGAAGCTCATCTAAGACCCGACGGAGCCGCTGACGGCGGAGCTGTCCACCCACGGGTGACCCATGGGGCAAGTCCCAGCCGCAGCGAGGTGGCCGCGGACCAAAGAAAGCACACTGATAAACCCTGTCTCCCAGTGTGAGAACTTGACATTCAGGAAGGCCGGTGACCTCACCACTCACTTCCTCCTGTTACTTCATGTAAATACTCGCTCAGCGGGTGCCCCAGGGCCCCGGCATCTCTGTGGAGGGACCCCGGGGCCCCAGGCACTCAGGGAGGGTCGTCTGCGTGAAGGCCACGGCCAACACCGGAACTGGAGTTTCCTAGGCTTGCTGAGCTGCGGTCTCCAAAGGGGAGGGGCCCTGGCATTGTCCGGAGGACACGGCTCCAACAAACTCAGTTTCCAAGTGTCCTTCCCTCCAGCCCCGGCGTCCCCCACGGGCAGTGGCCACTTTAGGACTTGGACCTGGAACATGTCACGTGGCCACTTGTACCGGATCCCGAGGGAGCCAGAATGGGGTGCCTGTTCTCTGCTGAAACCAGGAGAAACCCTTCTTTCTGACTCAGAGGAGCGTGCTACCCGCCCTCCCCAAATTCAGCAGGACGTCTGTGGTCTGTCCCTGAAAGGCTGGGGCCCAGGAGGTGCATCTGCACGAGCCAGGTTCTCTCGTGTGTGGGGTCTGCGGGAGTTCTGTAAGAAGCATCGACCTTGGGAGACTTGGGCTAGAAGGACGCGCCCACCGTTAAGAGGTCTGTCCTCCTGCAGTCGGCTCCCCGGCCCGAGCCGGGGGCGCAGATCACAGGGGGGCGCGTCTGACGGGGCGGGGGCGGGGGGATGGATGTGCCCCCACCCCTTCGAGTTCCTGGCGCTCGGTCCCCGTGGGCTCACGCCCCCCCACACCTCCGTCCCTCCTTCCAATTGTTCACCCTCCCAGTCCAGTGCGGCACGCACCCTTTTGCTGATACATTGATCTGTTCATTTTCTGTTAGAAAGAATGGCTTCCAACTATTAGGATGTGTCGATATCAACAGGAAAACAGTCCGTTTGCTGATCTCAGAGAGGCTCCAGCACACGGGGAGGTGGTCACACCGTCCCCCGACTCAGCTTGACGCCCTCGAGGCTGGGGCAGCAGTGGCAGCTCCCCCCTCACAGTGAGTCTTGCTCAGCCCAGTGAGGACAGCTGGGGTTCCGGAAGCTTCCGGGACCCCGGGGCGTGATCTTCAGGAACAAGCATGTCCATATTCAGCCTGAGGTGGCTATGACCCTGACGTGTGAGCGTCCCTCTGTCCTGCATCCCCGACCTCCATGGGGCTGCCACTGTGGCTGCGTGCACAGGGCTCTCCGACACCCACCAGCCGTGTGCTGCCCCAGGCAGCCAGGTGTGATGGGACTGTGCACTGTGAGGAGGTCGGCCAGGGGCCGCTTAATGAGGGGGCTTCTGCCTGGACCCGGCCACAGCAGGACCTGGGCCCCGAGGGAGCTGGGACAAGGTGGGGGTGCCGCATGGGGGCGCATATCCTGAGCTGGGGGGGCATGTAGAACAGGAACTCCGAGGGGAAGAAAGAAGACGGGAGGTGACAAGATAGGGGTGCAGGAGGACGAGCCTCGGAGATCTGGCCCAGCCGGAGCACGTGGGGACGTGGGGCTGAACGCAGGCACCTTCCTCGTGGGGGTCCCTCCCGGAGCTGGGGACACAGGGCCACTGAGGCCCTAGTGTGTACCGTGGGGGTGGGGGGCTCCATTTGCTCACCCCGGCCTTGGGAGGGACCCAGTGTCGGGCCACCCATCTCATTTGCAGACCGGGACTGGGTGCCAAGGGGGCGGGGCCCCCCTCAGCCCTGTGCTCAGCTGCAGCACCATCCCGGCCTGGAAACCACAGCCCCCTTCCCGGCCTGAGGGGCAGGATTATCCCTGGTGACCGGAAGGCAGTGTGCAAAGGGCCGTGTGCAAAGGGCCACGTGCAAAGGGCCATGTTCGCCCGGCATCTCTGGAGACTGGCCGAGGACCGCCCGTTCCCACAGCGGTGTTGCTGGAACCTTCTGGGAGCCTTTACAGGTGAGACTGACCCTGTGTTTCAGGCAGACAGGCTGCTGACAGAGGCCCGTCCTGCGTCCTTTCCCTGGAGACCCAGAGAGACCTGGGGAGAGGCCACAACTCCTTCTCCGTCCAAGAGAAGCTGAGGCTTCGCTCAGGAGCTTCTTCCGCATGACTGTCTGTGGCCACCACACGTCCGGTGGGCACAGGCCCCAGTCACAGGCCCAGCAGGGAGGACAGCGGGCCAGGGACAGCAGCGGGGAGGGGACCACGAGCAGTGCTGTTTCCTTTTCTGGAAGCAGAGGAGGAGAAACAGCTCACGGGGGAGCCCAGCTCCGCACAGCGCCTGTGGAGGGCCCCCCAGGGCCCACTGGAGCCGCGCAGGCAGGCCCAGGACGCGGCAGGTGAGGCCGCAGGAAGGCCAGCTGCCCCGTGCACGCACGGGCGTCCCCGGCGCGCTGCCGGTGCGCTCACTTCGGTTCCCGGAGAGGCCACGCGTGGCCCATTGCTTCAGCTCCGGTGAGAACGCTCCCTACTAGCCGAAGCACTGGAGCCGGCTCTGCTCACTGTGGCTCCGATGGGATCTCAGCCCGTGGGACCCGGAACTTCCCGGGAGTGGGGAGCAGGGCCCGGAGTCCGTGTGGGCACAGTGAGGCGTGTGGAGTGGGGAAACGATGTGGGAGTTGGGGGCGCAGCGCAGGAAATCCCCAGTGAGGGTGCGAGCACGGAGAGGGGACGCCCCTGCTCACCGGTGCCCCCTACAGGAGGTGCTTGTACCCACGCCCTTGTTAGGAGTTGGGGCTGCAGGAGAAAACACAGCGTCTGATCCCTGGTGAGTGTGCAAACTGGCTTTCAGAGGGCGGCCCACTCAGCTTGGGTGACTCCAGGCCCCCGTGGAGCCTGAGACCTGTCCCCCAGGCCGCGGTCACGGTGCCGGCAGGGCCTGGCTGCCTCCAAAGCTCCCGGGGGGACACTGGTCTCACGTTGTCCCCTCCGCCACACGCTCCAGCATTCCCCTGGGATCAGGCTGCTGCCCCGTCTGCCCCTCCAGCAGGACACTCCAGGGGTACAGCACCCACCAGGCCACCGAGATAACCTCCCTTGTCCCCTTCTGAGACTGTCCCTTTAGTCAAATCCTCAACAGCCTTTTTTCACAGATGGCGGCACATGCAGGTTCCAGGATTCGACCCAATCCTCAGGGGGCCTCCGTTCAGCCGACCTCCCCGCCTCCTTCCCCAACTCCAGGTCTCGTGGTCTGGGACCCTCCGTCTGGACTCCCTGCGGGGTCCCCTGACCCAGTCTCATCCTGGTGCCAAGTGCCCACCCATTTTGTGCCCCCAGATGCACCCGATGCCACATGAATTGTCCTCACGGGGCTGCCAGCGAGCTCGGGTGGGGCGCTCACTCCCGGCAGTCGGGGCGGCCGCAGCAGCCGGCAGCTCTGCCTGAGGGCCTGGGGGCCTGGAGTAGATTCTGAAACCTGCTTCATTTCATCTTCTTCCCCTGCCTCTGTCTTCCTGAGGGCCACGTAAGGGTTAGCATGAGACCTCTTCCGCGTCACACCTGGTGCCCAGCACACACTCGCCGGGGCACCCTCCTCTGCGCCCAGGAAGGAGTGTTATGTGGAATAGACCGCATGTCACACCCTGCTGGCATCGGCCCCTATGTCACCCACAGACACACAGGGCTGCCGGTGGCGTGGTGTCACCTGGCGACTATAATCACGACCACCCAGGACATCTGCCGAAAGCCCACCTCTGAGTCCGCCCGGGAGGCACAGCATAGACACCCCTTTCTAGCAGCCCCGGCACCCATGGACGGCGTGGCATTCAGACCTGTGACAGGTCATCTGTATGCACCACCCCCTCCAGTGAGGGGTTTACAACTCAACCGTAAAAGCCACTCGGCGCTTAGGCTGGTGCGTGAGCTTGGCTCAGCAGTGAGTTAATTAATGAATCTGTCCTCTCTCTCGTCAAGTTGACTGACGCCTTCCAACACACTCCCCTGGGATGTGGTCTCAACAGATCTCCAGGCACGCTGAGCACAGGCTGGGCTGATGCCACGGGCCTGCACTTGCTCCCAGAAGCAACTGCGCCCCCCCACCCCGAGTGTGTGGAGGTCAGAGCCTGTCAGGTCCCTTCCAGGGGCTCGATGCTGTGGTTGACTGAGTGGGAGTGTGGGAGCCAGGGCACCTGGGCACAGCGCTCCCCCTGTGTCAGGGCGTGCAGGTGGGAGTGTGCAGGTGGGGGGTGTGCAGGTGGGGGGTGTGCAGGTGGGGGGTGTGCAGGTGGGAGTGTGCAGGTGGAGTGTTCTGCAGCATGGGCATACTGGCTCCCGTGTCCACAGGTGTGGTGCCCGGTGCCCGTGATACGTAATAAATATCCGTTAACCAGTGACCAGGAGCTGTGAGTAGAGAAGAAATGGAGAGAAGTTAAATGTTTGCTCATTTTATTTGATAAAATTTTCCTGATATTATGAAATGCTGGTTTTATTTTTTATCATCCCCTTTTTGTTTTCTAAATAATTAGGGTTATAAAGGGACATGCTTTCCTCGCTGAGAGAAAGATGCCAAGGTTTCAGACCAGAAAAATAAAATCACAATCGTGTTAAAAGAAAGTCGATGGCGGGTAAAGATTACGTCACAGCACTTGATACAATTTGTAACAACTTCCAGACAAATCCGGAGGAAAAAGAAACTCAAATCACAGAGCTTCAGATAAAGATTGGACATAACCAATGATTATATTCCTCGATGTGGCGAGAGATACAATCTCATCTTAAAAAATTGTTTTCAGATCGTTTCTCGTGGCTCAGGCTCGTCGGCCGGACGGCCGAGGGGGAGGAGCGGGTGTGTGGCCGGAGCCGGTTTCTCAGAATTCACGTTCCGTTCTCAGGGTTCCAAGCAGAGTGTTGCCTGCTCTCTAACGTGTGTCTGTAGCCGCCGCATGGTTGGAGCAGGCTGAAAACTTCGTACGTCGGCTGCTGTACTCTTCGTACAGAGTATATGGCAACCTTGTGTCACTGGGCAGGGCGACAGTTCTGCGGGGAAGGGGCTTCCGATGTCGTCTTTTCGCTCATTCAGAGAATGTTACTCCATCCCTGCAGACGCTCCCCGGAGTGGGGTTCCCTCACACACGAAACAAACAGCGCGCTGAATTGTCCGTTTGTTTAGTGTTTCATTCGCTGAACAGCGATGAGTCCGGCAGCTCCGCTGGGCCAGACACCGGGCCCCGAAGGCTCACGGCGGCGGCAGTAAGTGGAGTGTGGCCTGCGGGTGGGGTGCAAAGGCAGGAAGGGGGCGTCCAGACGCAGGAGACACGTGCCAGAGCCCCCGGGTGTGTCTGGGGGTCTGCTCCTCCAAGGGCACCGACGTCTCCTGCCACACGCTTCCTTGCCGCCACCTCCCGGGGAATCCTGCACACTGTTCCCGCGGGTGTGCAGGGTGGGGCTGAGGGGCGCTCCGGCTGTTCGTGGGGGAATCAGGCGGTGATTAATAAAAAATAACAATAACAATGATTCTTGTAATAACACAGG
The DNA here is from genome assembly GCA_004024845.1 of Tonatia bakeri. NCBI lineage: Eukaryota > Metazoa > Chordata > Mammalia > Chiroptera > Phyllostomidae > Tonatia > Tonatia bakeri. The sequence continues at coordinate 22,455 of PVIA01013039.1, read as the reverse complement.
AATAAACTCTGTGTTTTGTGTACTCACAACTGCAAACCTACTTTTGCCCCGACCTGTATTTCTGTCGTGGCTGATTGTGAGTCAAATATATTAATAAAATAGAACATTAAAAATAGGACTGTTTTTCTTGAAAAAATAAAACATTTACATAAATCTCCTGTAAGGGTTTAAAAACGAAATATGACATTCTATGGAGATCATTCTGATAAATTTGGTGCGTGTGAGCGGTCAGTCTTCCCACAGATTTATCATCGGTTGAAGGCTGTCCCAGAAATAAAGTGAAGTGTGTGGTGTGAGGGAGTCTCACGCTGCCCCCCACACTGTCCATTAGACTAAGAAATTGCCTGCAAAGCAGCACGTCATTACTTCAGAGTTAAACAGTTAAACGCTTTAATACAGGAACATCAAAACCAAATATGCTTCAAACACCAAACATTTTTTTAATGGCTTTCAGATAAAACAATTTATTTATGCAATTAACAACAACATGCAATTTCTAATAATTAGCAGATAATAGTTATCTGCAAAGTACTTTATAAAATTGCCTTTGAACTGCGTTCCTTCTGTGGGGAATCACTGGAAATTGGACTATAAAATTACCAGAAAATGCATTGCATTAACAAGAATTTTCTGTATTCAGTTTCTCTCCAAATTTATGGGCCTGAATATTTGTAAACACCGGGGTTCGCAGACCAAAACCCTCTCCCCTCACCTCTCTGAAAAGGAAAAATACACTCTACGGCATGTTTGGCTGCCCTGGGATTTTTATTTTCTTTCTTTTAACTTTGCTGCCTCCTCTCCCCCCTCACCTGCACACGGAGACGTGGTGTCATCCCCGTTTCTTCTTGGGGGACCGAAAACAAATGGCTGGCCGTTTCTCCCGAACCCTCTCTCAGAAACGACACCGCCCCTTCAGGACGGCGAGGCGTCCCTGTGGAGCTGAACTGCCTTTGGAGAAAAGCCTCGAAAAGCAGTACAGAAACATGTGGCCTGGATGGGAAGGGACGTCCTGTCCTCCTGCCCCTGACCAGGAGTCCCCGAGTATCACCCTCCGATGCTCCACTCTGCCCGCCAGGCTCCTGTCTCCGTGTGGCCGTGATGAGAAGGTGAAGCCGGGACCTTCCGTATCCCAGCTGGTGGCCTGGACTGGCAGAGTCCCCAGTGGATGGAGTGTGGCCCCTGAGACCCTCAGGCCCAGCACCGTGGAGAGGGCAGCCATCCCCTCCCCAGCTGGGTGCAAAGTCCCACGAGAACCTCAGAAGCGGTGGCTCCTCCGAGTGCTGTGGCCACTTGCTGGCCTCTCATGGGAGCATGACCACACACGTGCAGAGGGACCTCAGCTGGGAGGGGGCACAGGGAGGGACTTTTGGGAAGGAGAGGGTCAGTGCCTCTCCCAGGGACCGTCTGATGGGGAGCTCACCCCTTCTGGGCTCAGAAGTTTCTCCTGGGAGGTGGCAGCTGACACCTCAGCCCCGAGCAGTGTTCTGGTTTACACGGGGGGCTGCCCCCAACAGTGGGCGGGAGAGAGGACACAGCATTTGGGGGCCAGAGGTGCCCTGAGCACAGACAGCTGCGGGGCTGGCCTGGGGGCGGCTGGGCAGACCCTGGAGGACCCGGGCCCACAGGGCTTTGTCCTTCATGCAGGTGGCCACGCGGCCCCCTCCACGGACACACAGCAGACAACTTGCTGAAGACGGGATGTGTAAAGCATGAGTGTGTGTGTGTGGTGACTGACTCACAGTTTGGTGTTTGTGGTGAATCCACAGAGTCGACGCCCAGAACCTCCAGGGAGCAGAACTGGATTGGGGACACGAGGTCCCTCCAAGAACCACTGGCTTGTCAGCTGCCCACTGCCCTTAGTGGCCATGCCCGTCTCGGTGACCATCCTGCCTCAGTTTACCTCGCTGAGTATGGGTGTGGAGAGGCCTTGGCAGGACCATGCTGGGTGTGGTGCAGTGCCCGAGGGGGCCGGCCTCAGGTCTGGGGGAGTCTCGTTTCCAGCAGCAGGAGGAACACACGGGAGGAGCCCGTGCATGTTCAGTGGCTGCGGACACACGTGGCCACTGCCCGTGGGCAGGCAGAACCCCCAGCCCTCCCCAGGCACTGCCCCTCGCTCCCTGTGTCCCGCGGCTCAGCCCGTGGGAGGTGGGTGGAGGCGGCTTGTGGGTATGGCATCCCCTCCTCCCACTGTGGACGCCCCGACCTCTCTGTCCCCGCCCCACCTTTGAAACACCTGCCGGCTGACTCCCCAGAACTGCGCCCACCGGGGTTGCGGCTGACTGTGCCCGCCCACACCTGTGCACCCGCAGGATCGCTCCGCGCTGCACAGCCATGTCACACCCGGAAACCAAACCCCGTTCTCAGGAGACGCCCTGTGGAAAGCCCCCAGCCCGCAGCACACGCACTTGTCTGGGTGGGAAGGGTTCCCAGAAGCCAGCTTTCATCCACGTGGGAGAAAGACGAGTGATTGCTGGGGTAAAACTAAGCTAGCTTGTCTGTCTGGTCGCGGCGTCCTCGGGGGAGGAAAGGAGGAAGGGGACATCACTTGGAGGGCTGAATCTCGCTGCTCGTTCAAAGTCGGGTGTTCGTGTAAAAATACAGTGTGTTTTCCACTTTCGTCATCTCCAGGTCCCGGATCCTTGGGCCGTGTGCATGCGCTGGACAGACAGCGGACTGCGGCTTCCCCTGCACTGGGCACGGAGTTCTCTGAGGGAGAATTCTCCTCTCTACAGGGAGGGTTTGGGGGGTGCACCTTTCACATTTCCCTTTCGGCGCACACACCGGTGCGAGGAGACTGACCGCTTCCACGGTTTGGGGAATGCAAACCGAGTTTGCTTCGTGTTGGCGCCGGACTTCAAGGTGATGTGCACGGGGGCGCCGGGCTGGGGCTCAGAGAGACGAGGGGACTCCCGCAGGGACCAGCCCGGTCCGTTCACGTCGCTGTGCAGGACCGAGAGCTTTAACCCAGCGGTTCACTATAACTAAACCTGGCACCACGGCAGTTCCTGCTTCACACACGAAGACACTGAAATCAGGGAGTTCACACGGTTGCCTCCATGACGGAGACCGACAGGCTCACATACAACAAGGAAGAGCGAAGGGCGAGGAGGGGGGTCTCCGGGCCTGGGCTCCACTGCAGGCTCGCAGCGGCCCCACAAGCAGGCGTGAACACCCCCTTTCCGCAGCCAGCCCTGGAGACAGAAGTGGGGTGAGGCCACGTGCCCAAGGACCACGGACATTGGGCATGGCCTTGGCGTTCGCTCTCCCGGCCTCACACATCCACATGAACCCCTGGTGATGGGCGTCTCCGATGGGAACGCCGTGCTAGTTCTCAGCGTCGCTGTTGCCTGTGGCCTTGAACTTGATAGTTTTCCAAAACGAGGGCTTAGGCCCAGGAAATGTGGGCGCAACCGTGCATACTCACGGACAGAACCACGGACGGGGACCACCGCCATGCTTGCTCACCACGGGTCTCGGGAGAGGCCGGGGGCACGCCGCCACCCCCGAAGGGGAGAGGAAATCGAATCTGCAGTAGCAATTCTGTTTCCTTCACCGCCCCGCCCTGGATGTGTTGCCGCAATCACTCCACACGGCGAGACCGCCAGGCCACGGCCGAGGCCCACGCAGACACGCCGGTGTTGCCAGGGCCTCCCCGCGCCAAGCCGGTCCCCGCGTGCTCGCTCCCTCTCCGCGGGGTTACCCACACGTGTTCTTCAGGCGCGGCGTGCTTTACTGACTGCATAATTATTCCGTGTGTGTGCTTAGTTTAGTTTATATGTGTGTACACGCTTATTTTATGCTCTTTAAAATGTAATAAAGCTAGATTCTACACGACTCTCCGGAGCAGAGAGGGTGTGGGAGAGGAGCGAAGAGCTCCGACTTGCCGCGTCGGCATCAGCCCTTTGAAGACGCAGCCCCTCCGCGTCGGGCTGCTGTGCGGAGCTGACCATCTCGTGGGAGAGCCGTGCCTGCAGACGGAGGTCACGGCTCGGGGCATGAGCCAGTGGGACACATGTAGCAGAAACAGCAGCGCTGGGAAGAGGCACCGAATGACACAGAAATTTGGTGGAGAGAACCATTCTTCCCTGATTTGGAGATTCAGGGAGGTTTTATGAGGGCGATATTTCACTGGATGTTGAAGGATACGTCCGATTCTGAGAAGCAGGAGAAGAGGATGTTGCTGGGGAAGGGGGGGGGAGGAACTTGCCAGTGGGGGAGTCGGGCGTGAGGAAGGAACACACCCAGGCGGAGCCGGAGCCGGGGGGACCTGGAGACCGAACGTTGCTCAGGTGTGGGGGCCCCTGCTCCCACCGCTCCACGTGCGTCCGCAGACCCAGCATGAGCACTGGCTGCTGCACGTCGGCGGGCCCATGGGTGCTCCTCCTCCCGGGAGCCTGCGCTTCCTGAGCCCTTAAACCGGGTTAAAAGCGGCGCCACCTCAGGGGTCCTCCCGTGGGCGCAGTGAGAAAACCTGTGTGAGGCACCGTGTGCACCGTGGTGCTGGAGTGGTCGCCGAGTGTCGGCTGTTTGACTGCAGGTGGAAGCATGGAGACCGGACGTGAGGGGCTCGCCTGGACTCGGGGTGGGGGGGGAGGACAAGGATGGGTGCAGTCAGAGGTCAGGCTCAGAGCGGGGACCGCCAGGAGCCCGGAGCGAAGCTGTCACAGGCTCGCACGGGGCTGCCCGGACGGGACGCGGCAGAGGTCAGGGGCATTGCTTGGGGACGCTGGCTCGCACTGCAGAGGGCTCCGGGCAGCGTAAACTGAGCACGTTCGGTTAGAATCGGGCAGCAGAAGTGGGGGTGCAGAAGCTTTTAAAACGTAGGAGAAGAAAAGCAAACAGCGAGGCGAAGCAGCGAGCCGTCGGACCCATGGGGAGTGGGGGGGCGGTAACAGACCCCGACCACAGCACCGGGCAGGGAACGGCGGGATGTCCAGGCAGGGACGGCCGCCCACAGGGGGAGGAGCCCGAGGGGAGGGGCGGAGAATCGCGAGCACAGGCGAGGTCCCGGACAGGCAGCTCCAGAAGCACCTGGAACACGGGTTGGCTCCCCACCTGCCTCAGGTGTCTCCTAGGGCTCTCCTCAGGGTGGTTCCTCCTGGGGGGTGTGATCAGGAAGCCTGGGGCGCAGGAGGAGGGGCTGCGGGAAGGGAGGGTCAGGCTGAGAATCCGGACGCGGACCGCTGGGCCGGGCCGTAGTCCCGGTGACCCGCTCAGAGGCTGGCTCGGGAGCTCGGAGAAAGGGTTTGGTAGAGGGGCTGGCGGATCATTCTGGTCAGTGGAGTTTGAGCCCCTGGGAGAGCGGGGGGCCTCACCCAGGCCGCTGGACTCTGTGAGAGCGCAGACGGCAGCTCCCATCCCTCCAGACGGCAGCCTGGGCTCCTGAGTCTGGAGCTGGGCAGCCGCCCTGCAGGCTTTGGGGCTGCGGCCCCCCCACCACACAAGCCGGTTCCACACACACGCACGCACATGCACACGCATGCACATGCGTGTATACTCTTCTCCCCTGCATGGGTCGTGCCCAGCCCGTGTCCGACGGAGGTGACGCGTGACGGGAACCGACCCAATGCTCCAGAAAAAGGTCAAAGGACGCGTGGTCAGAGCGGCCGCTGGAACTCGGCAGGCACCCAGGAGACTTCCCTCTTGCTCATTCGGAGTGCCGAGCGGGAGCACACGGCCACATTACTTACCTGCAAGTAGGAGCTGCCACCTTGACGTTTAAAGACCAATATAAATGCAAATCCAGCACGAGAGTCTCCGCGAACTTTCATTTTCTTTTTAGAATAAAAATAAGGATCATGATAATTCTTCCCATAAAAGAGCGTGTCATAATCCCACATTTTACTAGCGTCATTCTCACCACTGATCAGCAGAAGGCCATCTACATATAAATTTTAGACCAGCGTCGTCTCCTGGGAGCTTCTGGGGACGGCAAATGTGCCCAGCGACGGGGCCCCATTTCGCAGAAGACCCTCCTGGGAGACGGAGCCGGTCGAGGAGGGGCTGCCGGGGAGCAGGGCCCGGGTCTCCGAGTGAGGCCGGACGCCCGCCTCGTGGGTCACCTCGCGCCAGCCTGGGCTCCCGTGACCTCGAGCGACATGACACTGGTCCCGCCCTCCGGGGACCCGGTGCCCGTCCGAGGGAAGGATTCCTCACGCAGAAGGTCTCCAGGAGACGCCGGAACGACCAGGCGCGGGGGTTATTTGACGATACTGTACCCGTGAATGGCGTAATTACAAACCAATCCCTAATTGGAGAATTCCAGAGGGTTCAGGGAGGTCAAATGTTTAATTGAAATGGCATATTTAAACTAAATTGCCAGTGTGCGGCTGCGATATTATTGGAGCCCTAATAAATACATTAAAAGACTGTTAGCAGAAGCACTTCCTGCTGAAGGGTGGCCGGCACCAGATCACATCGGCTCAGCCTGTGACGTGCGGAGGAGGCTGTTTCCAGCTAATTAAATGCGTGCATTTTTGATAGCACTTAACAATATGTGGTTAATTATTACTACGCAGGGTTTGCTCTATAGCATTAATTATGATGAACTCATTTGGCTTATGAAGGAAGAGGGAAACGTGCTGGTGGTTTGGGGAGGTGGAGGGTTGATGGCGTTCCATCGTAATTTAGACCTAAATTAATAAATTTGGGGACTTTCTATGGAAAGCAAAGCGTTTTCTAAATAGTCTCTAAGATTCAGACAAAAAGTAGAGCCGAGGGCAGAACCCTGTAGGTTTCACGTGCTTATAAGGTCAAGTTATTCCTGCCTCCTGCGCCGAGTTTATGCAAATCACGTGAGCAACGCGCCCAAGGTGACCCCCAGGGGCAGGACTCAGCGCCCCCCCCTCACGTCACCGCGGCGATCAGAGGAACTGCCGCTCCCTTAGGGGGCTCCTGGGACTCCCCCACCCTGCCCCTCTCGGGCCCCTCCCCCCAGGTGGGCAGGTGGAGCTGGCTCTCCCACCTGGGCCGGTCCCTGAGGTAACAGCACACACTCACGGGGGGACGTGACCCACGCAGCCCGTCTCAGGGGTCTGCTGAGGGGTGGGAACATCACATAGTTTCGAAAGTGGCCAACTGCCTGGTCTGGCGTGAGGGCTGGGGGTGGCGAGGGGACCGCACACCTCCGTCAACGTACCGGAAACCTGGCACTGGGCCCCCAGATGAGCTTGTGCCAGGGTGTGGGGGCCGCCCCCATACAGGGTCCGAAGAGGAGCCCCCCGGGGCTGTGTGTCCCTCCCAGCTGGAAGGCTGTCTGCACAGCAGCTCCGAGCCCCGGCCAAGCACGGCGCCCCACACTCGGGGCTGCTGAGGACACCGGCTCCTGGGTCGCCGGCTGAGCCTGTGCGGACACACTTATGGGGCCCCGACTGCGTGCTGGTCGCTCAGTGCACATGACGAGCAGTGGAAGGTGAGCTCTTTGCTGTCCGCAGAGTGCGAGGACCCGCCCACAGGGCTGCCCCAGACGTCGGTCGGCGGGGTCCTGCGTCCGTGATAGTCGAGCCCTGCAGGGCCGCGCCAGCCCCAGTAGCCAGAGACCTGTCTCCAACTGCGTGCAGAGGGCAGGCGGCCCCTCCCTCCCGGGCACGCGCTGCTCCGCCCCGTCACTGTGTGCCACCCCCACCCCAGCGCAAGGTGTCCGGGGCCACCAGGCAGCCGGAGGGACGGGAGAAGAGACTTGGTGGGAACGGCGAGGTGCCCCAGGTCCCCAGGGTCTCCTTCGGACGTCACACCAGTGCAACGGTGTTAGTACGGTCTGCTGTAGACACTGTTCTACGCGGCTGTGTTACAGGAGGGTGTCTAGCTCGGGGCAGACGCGTTGTGACTGGAAGGTGTGGAGACAGCACCTCTTGGACCTGGGCCGGAGGCCGTCCGCGGGCTGGGGTCAGGCTCTGACCAGGTTCTGAGCAGAGCTGGGCGGCGGGGCGGAGGCAGGAGTGGCCGGCGTCCCCGCCCGGCATGGGGCCTGGGGACCCTCGGGGTGTCAGACGGGGAAGCAGGCCCAGAGACCTCTCACAGCAGACCCGGGGTCTCCTGCCCGTGCTGAGTGAGGGCCACACGCGTCGGCGAGGGGCTCACCTGGCCGGTGTCCGTCCTGTGCACCTGCTGTCTGAGTGCCCCAGCTGGCCGTCCCGCTCTCAGAAGCCGGACTTCGCCGATTCCCGAGGTTCTGCCTCAGTTCGGGGACGGAAGCAGGACGGGGGAGGTGAAGAGAAGGCGGGCAAGCCCCCGGGGATGTGCTGATCGATCGTGGGGCCCTGGTATTGCTCCCCTGGGTGCCCCCGACCCCACCAGCTTGTCATGGGTGTGCCAAGTCCTGTGGCCTCTCTGAGCCCCAGGCAGCAGCCGTGCCATGGGGCTGGCTGTTTCGTGAGGATCGCACGGTGGGGTGGGGGGTGCTGGGCCAGTGCGCTGTGTGCAAAGGGGGCGACGGGGAGGAGGGGCTGGCAGGGTCCCTGCGCCCGCCGTCTGGGGTCCCTGATCCCACCGTCTGGGGTCCCTGCGCCCAGGGGCCGGAGCTCTGGCAGCAACAGGCGGCCTCTCGACAGGGCGACCAGAAGGAGGTGGGTTCCTGCTGCGGAGTGGGGTCTGGCTGCACATTGGGTTCCCGAGTGCAGGCTCACCCCCCCCCCCCGCCCCCAAGCTGACTGAGCACAGGAGCGGCTTCTGTGGGCGTGGGCGGCCGCCGGGCGCTCAGGGATATTGGGCCGAGAGAGTCCGTATTCTGTGCCCGTGCGGCTGCCAGAGGTCTTCCGGTTAGACCCGAGCCCTGTGCATGCCAGCCTCTGCCTCTGCGGTCATCCGCGGTCACTCCAGCTTGCTCCTGTGCGTCCCTGGGTTCTTCCCAGGGCGCCGGTCAGGCTAGAGTAGGGCTCAGCTACCCCTCCCTGACCGCAGCTCAGCCACTCCCACCCACAACCACCCTACGTCCACACGCGGCCACCTCTGGGCTCGGGGGTGGGGTCAGGACTTGGCTGCGGCTCCTTAGGGGACACACCTCAACTCCTAACAGGGAGAAGAGCGGCAATTAGCTTGGGAACCAATGGCCAAAACAGTCCATAAGCGACATGCCCCCACGTGTGTTTTCCTGAGTGCCACGTGCGAAGCCGTGGGCTGCCACAGTTGGCTTAGCAACCGGAGTCACCAAAGCCAGCGATGCGCCCTTTCTGGGCAGGGGAGACTGGCAGAGCTGCATTGGGGTGGCGCGTGTCTGGGAAGCGGGGCTGCCCCAGGAGGGATGTCCTGGGAGAGTGAGGAACCACAGGGTGTTGGCAGCAGAGACGGTTCCGGTTCCGGAGACCGACGGTGGAGAGCAAGGTCGGGCGGAGGCGGGGGCGGGGGCCAGCCATCCCGTGCGCGCGGCAGACGCCCAGGGTGCCCGTTCCGGCCACTCGGCTTAGCGTGGGCTGTCACCATCTCAGACGCTCCACAGTTTTCAACAAGGGGCCCATTTCTGGATCCAAACGGGACCGTGTGCTGACTCCCCTCCTTCCGGGGGCGTCCCTGGCCCAGCTCTGCTCTGGACACCACTGCCCGGAGTGTGGACGGTGCCCCTTCTTGCCCCACAGCTGGGCTCACCCCCCACCCCGCCCCGCCCCAGAGCTGCTGCCTGTCCCCCTCCGCTCCCGCCGGCTCTGGCCGCGCTCCCCTGCCTCCCCGCCTGTTCCCTCGCTTTCTGTGGCTCTGCTAGTCCCTGCTCCTCCTGGGGCCTGACAGGGGCTTCCTAAACGTGGGACCCCGTCCGTGCCTGGGGCCGGCGGGCAGAGTGAAGTGTGGGTCAGGCGTCTGCTGGGTCCGCAGTGGCTGGGGGGCTGGGTGTCCAGTCTTCTCTCCTGATCCTCTTGAAGAGTTTGAAGTTTTATTTTGCCAGAAGGGTCAGCACAAGTACACGCATTGGGACATTCTGCCTTCATTATCCAGTCAGGGGCGGTCTTGGACGCCGGCAGGTTTGGGTTCGCGGCAGAATGCATCTTCTTTTCCGAGCACTGAGGCATTAATTCCCCTCGTCGCAGACTCCGTCACACACCCTCCGAGGTGTCTCTGTCGTCCTCGGAAAGGAGGTGTGAGTGGCGTGACTTCCTCTGATTGGCCGCGACAACCGAGGACAGGAGGTTTTTTTCCCTTCCCTCTCAGGGAATCGCCCGTGCGGGCAGATTATCTCTCAGGAGGGGTGCGGGCCGTTTTCACGCCCCTTCACTTTCACAAGTTGGGAACGGTTTTCCCTAGCCGCCGCGCCGGTTTCGCAGACGCGCCCGTTTCTGGGCGGACGCGGCCCGTATCTGCCCTTGCGATCGCTGGTACGGGCGCTTCGTAAATGGCCCTGTGAGATGCCACTCGATACCTTCCCGGTCCTGCAGGAAGCGGGCTGGATACTCCTGTTTCCCAAGCAGCTAAATGTATTACAATAAATTTGCTTTCTCTGGGCTGTGGGATTGGAAACCCATACGATGTTGAATGAGAAAACTGATACACTGCTTATCTGTCCGAAAGCCAGCGGTGTTAGGACGCCCAGTAATTGAAAAATGGATAGCATTGATATTTGAACCTTTTTATGTAACCTTTGAAGTGCAAGCCTTTGGGGGAATAAATTGCTTTTTGTAACGAGAACAATGTCAGATCCCATATTCAGAAACGGGGCACTTAATTCATTTTCAGACAGAGAAACTCGTGGTGTCTTGTTGGGGAAACATTGCAAAACGGATTAGCCTCACCCTGGAGAGACGATACCCTAATATGAATAACTGGAGGCGGATCGTTATTAGTCACGGAGCAAATGTCGCCGAGCAGGACAGGCGACCTTCAGCGGTGACTGATCGAGGGTAAGTGGTCAGCAACATCGTCTTTGGAGAATAACTTTGGGGCATCTCGGGTCTTCCGTCTCCTCTGATTTAGGGGGCGCGACGGCGCTGATGTCCGGGAAGAGAGAGTCCATCTTAGTCAGCAGGCGGGGAAGCCTGCACGGCGGGCAGAGCAGGGGCTTCCGACCGACCGGGGCGGGCGGGCGGCTCGGGTTCGGGGGGCCGGCCGGAACTGCGGGAGCGAGGCGCGGGGCTGAAACCCACACCCGACAGGACGCTCAAGTTCAGGGGCGTCCGCTGGAGCGCTGAGTTTCATCAGCTCTGTAATGATGAATAATTCACTCGACATGACACTGGGTAACTTGACCGTCCCAGGCGGGGCCTTTTGGCGGAGCTCAGCGTGGGGGGGGCAGGCGTGCCCCCGCCCGCAGCAGACTCGGGGTGCTTCGGTTCGGGGTGCGGGAGCGAAGGGCGGCAGCCTCAGGTGTGGCCTCATTTTTCTTTCCGGACGACCGGCTCATGGGAAGAGCAGTGACACTCTCCTCTCATGTTTGTTTTTGAAACTTTTGTTTAGAATGTACATTTCCACGTTTCAGCTGCTGCGGTGGTGGTGGCTTCCTAGCCCTTGGCCTGCCCGTATTTTGGGTGGCTTTGAGGAAGGCACGGGCAGTCTCTACGCCGTCCCTCTCCTGGGCGGGACCTCCTGGGGTCCCCACGGCTGGAGTGGGGCTGTCCTGTCCCACGGAGGGGAAGCGCCGCCCACGTCAGGGCGGGTCCGGAGGCACTCGCTGGCTGGGACCCGGCACCCTCGGTGTTGACCCCGTGGTGGCCTGGGTGTGCCTGGCAGAGGTCCCTCCGATGCCCGTTCACGCTGTGGAGTGTGGAAGGTGCCGCGCCCGTTCAAGCGGGGTTGACATCACTCTCTGCCCCCTGGAGGGCGGGAGTCCCTGGACATCACTTGCAGCTCTGCTGCCCGGGACGCTCGCTGGCCCTCGGCCGTCGCTGCCCAGGCGATCGCTGGTTCGAGTCGGACCCGGTTCCTGAGCCTTCACTGTGCGCCGGGGGCTGTCACCCGCACTCTGAGCTTGCCCTCCTGCTCCGATCGTCCCGGCTGTTCCTTGCCCTCCCTGGCCCTCCGACACCCTCCTCCCGGCAACGCTGTTTTTCTACAGCATGTCCCACCGTCTTGTCACTCTGCCACACCCCAGCCCTGCGCTTGGCCACTTCTCCACGGGCCCGGGCCCAGGCCCCTCTCCTTGGAGGGCTCCTTAGAGACCTAGGCCTGGTGCCAGGACACGCATGCGGTTTCAATGGAAGAGAAACAGAAACAGACACCTAAGTGTGGGGGGCTGCAGCTCGGAGCGCAGGTGTGCGCGCTGGCCCACCTGCCGTGTGTGGGCCGCTCCTGCCCTGGGCGTGCTGCTCGGTGCATGTGTGTGTACGTGCGGGCACGCGTGTGCAGGGAGGCACGCATGTGCAGGTGGGCACGCGTGTGCAGGTGGGCATGTGTGTGCAGGGGGGCACGCATGTGCAGGGGGCACGTGTGTGCAGGTGGGCACGCGTGTGCAGGGGGGCACGCATGTGCAGGGGGCACGTGTGTGCAGGTGGGCACGCGTGTGCAGGTGGGCACGCGTATGCAGGTGTGCCTGTGTGCATGTGACCGAGGGCGAGTGAACATGGGAACTGGCCAGGGGCCGGGGGTGAGGGCCAGGAACCCTCCCGAGGAGAACAGATTCACGTGCGGCGGGCTCGGCCTCCTGGCGGCCGCCTAATGGCGGAAAGAGTGAACCCACGGTTGTGAGGGCCCCTCACCGGCCTTGACAGCGTGACCTCCATCCCCGTGGGGCCAAGGTCTCCCTCTTGAAAAAGAGGCTTTGCTTCCCCTCCCAGAACGGACTCATTTTACTGTTTCTTCAAGACCAGCGTTTCCTTTTTTTTTTCAAATGAGGTTCATGGTGCAGGAAAGGTCAGGGTGATTATTTAGTGGGAAAAATTGTATTTGCTGAGACTTTATGGGTTCCCTCTCAGAAATCCGACTTGTTTATGACATAAGTCATTTTAGGGCAGTCGATGGCAGTTATTTCTCTTCCGTGACACTCCTTCCCTGAGCAGAATTGTGCCATAAATGACACCGGCGGTGTCACAGTGCTACTGTATTTTTGAATGTTGTAAAACTTTGCTCCGCACGGTCAGACTGAAGTGTGACCCTCAGCTGCTCGGAGAAGCGCCAGGGCCCGGGTTTGGGACAGGCGTTTAAGGGAGTAATATATGGGGCAGAAAATCCGTGAGGGAGCAGTAGGGTAAGCCCAGCCTTGTTTTTATGTTTCCTCGGAGACCCAGAATTAGTCCGGGGTCGCATGCCACCTCGCAGACAGTAAACCCCCAGGGTCATCGCGTGTTTGTCCTCGAGCGTTCTCGGGCTCGGTCAGGTTCATGGGCGTCTGTGGTCCGTGTTCCGTCTCCCACGCTGGGTCTCTGGCGTGAGGTCCGAGCTAAGGAGTTCCTCACTCTGCCCGGACAGTGAGAGGCATGGCTGCCCTGGGCCAGACAGAGGCCCCGCACGGCTCAGCGGGCTGCTGAGTCCCGGAGCAGGGTGGCTCCCCCAGGAACTCTGAGCTCCTCCCATCAGTGGCTCCACCGGGGTCCAGGGCTCTCCAGCCTCCCCTCCCAGGTCAAGAGCCCCTGCCCATCCGAGGGGGTCCTGTGTGGCGAGGGCTCAGCTTTCATCCGTCTGCAGGACCAGCAGCTCCTGCTATGAAGTGGGACTTGGCGCCGGCTGCTGCATTCTCAGTTTATGGCCCCAAGGTAAACCCGTAACTGCACCTCAGGGCATATTCACGGCAGGTGACCATCGCAGGGGACAGCGGACGGCTGCCCTGGGATTTCATGTAGCTCTGCCGTCTACCCACCCATCCATCCACCCACCATGTATCCGTTTGTCTACCGTCTATTTAAAAAATCTCCACCACCAGCGTGGGAGGGAGGTGGGGTCAGTCGAAGAAACAGCCGTATGGCGGTCACAGGCTTTGGCGTCACACAGCGAGAGACAGGCGCAGCGGTGAGGGGCAGCCAGGCCGGAGCCGAGCTGGTGCCCCTGCTCTCCGGGAGGGCGGCCCCCGCGGAGAAGAGAGTCAACCCTCGAACTGCAGGCAGCTGTGGGAGGCAACTGGCTGCCCTCTGCACCACCCAGAAGGGTGCGCTCTCGGGAACAAACCGCTGGGGGCGCTGAGATGGGTGTCAGCTTGACTCCCAGGCGGGAACTGGGAAGGAGCCCACCTCCCTGAGCCTGTAACCAAGTCTCCAGGACCAGGAGCCCTCCCTCTCACTGCCGGCGACTGGCCAGTGAGTTGGGAAAAGACTTGGGGCTCCACCCAGCTGGTCCTGCACACGCAGGGCCTCCGGAGTCTCAGGACGGCTCTGGCACTGCATGTGCCCACCTGTGTCCAGGGACTGGGGTGGCGCCCACCTCCTCGGGGGCGGTCACAGCTCGTGGGCAGCCACAGCGGTGCGTCCGGAAGAGCCCACCACAGAACCAAGCTCCGTGAGAGCCGCCGGCATCGGTCGTCAAGGTCGATGGACGAGCTTTGAACGGACTGCCCTTCGGACCTCGAACTGAGCATTCCCGAGGTTCAGAGAGAGTCTGACCTGGCAGGAAGTAGCCTGCGTTCGTTCTCCTGTAAATTCGTGCAGGGTCCGCATTTCTGAAACGTGTCCGTGCCAGGCCTGGGTGTGCGGGACGGAAGAACTGGGAGAGGGGGGAAGAGCACTGAATACCCGCCATGCAGGGAGGGCCAGGGACGCTGCAGGGCCCCCGAGAGGCGGGAGTGGGGGGGGGACTTGTGCCACCGTGCCCTCGGAGCTGCAGCCCCAGTCGGTCAGCGGGAGGCGCCTCCGGCAGTTTGCGCCCGAGCCTCTGCTGCAGGTCCCGGCTCCCTGCTGCCCGGCTTGCTGCCCGCCGACAGCGGAGGCTTTGGGGAGCCCCCGGTGGTCGCAGCATCAAGGGCCCGGACGCCTTCTCCGGCTGGTGCCCCGACGCCGTGTCCTCGGCCGGCCTCACGCTCACCCCCATCCCCGCCCCGGGGGGCTGTGAAAAGTGGACATTCTGCCCAATGCGGTTTCTGTGTCCATTCTGACTCTTGCTATGTTTTTGTGCATTTTTAAGGGGTGAACTTGGCTTTTTAAATAAAACAGAATCACCCATTTTAAAAGATGACGTGGAGGATGAGGAGAAGATTTTGTGAAACAAAATATCCAGTTTTTTTTAATAAGAAAAATAAATCCCTAGCTGAGAGTTCCTGCAGGCCACTCTTTGTAATGATACATAGTGCACGTGGCTACTCGACGTGGCACGTGGCAGGAAATGAGCTCTGTCTTTCTAAATGCCGTCCGGCGTTTGATTCGGTGCTGCTCCGGGCGCAGGATGCTCCCTGGAGACGCCAGGAGGAGCACCGACCCGCAGGCGCCCACGGCCCTGACTTGCTGTGGAGCGGGGAGGCCGGGGGGGCATTTCCGGCAGAAGCTACGGATCCCGTGTGTGCGTGCATGCATGTGTGCATGCGTGTGTGCACACGCTCAAGCATGTTCACACGTGTGTGCTTATGTGTTTGTGCATGCATCTGTCCAGATGCACATGGGTGTTCCTGTGTGTGCAAAATGTAGTCACATGTGTCCACACATGGGCACCCCACTTGTGCACATGCATGTGGGCGTGCACACACGTGCACACGTGTAAGCCCATGTGCATGCACACACATGCCCACGTGCGTGCGTGTGTGTCCAGGGAAGGAATGATTTTGAGTTCTTCCGTTAACCTTCCCGAGGTGACTCGGTGCCATGCCAGTCCGTGCGTGAGCCGTGTGTCTGTGGGACCCGAGGGGGGCGGACGGAAGCAGGCGGGGTCCCCAGGACCGTGGAAGGGGCCGCCGTGGGGGGCAGGGAGAGACGCGGAGGGAGGGGGAGAGGGAGACAGAGGGACAGACCGAGAGCTCCCGACCTTCTCCGTGTCGCAGGCTGGCTGGCGCGGTGCCGGGGGAGGGGGCGGCAGAGGGGGACTCCCCCCCGCAGTGCGCGTGCCGGTTCTAGAACCTGCCCGGCCGCCCCGAGGAGCGCCCGCCACGGCGCCCCTGCCCTGATCTGCCTCCCTTCCCTCCCGTGTCATTTACGGCGCCCTCGACAGCGCGGGCCGCCAGCCTGGCACTCGGGGGCCGAGCCGGCAGCACGGAGCGATCTCCTAATGGCTGCTCCTCATCCCGCCCTCCCCGAGAGACCCGGTGGCAGATTGTAGACTCAATTACTCTGGTGTCAGGTGATTATCCGAGGTCTTAATGCGATCTTCCGTTCACACATACCATATTTCAATTACGGCAGCTATGAAACAAGCTGTGTATTCAAATCGCCAATCACCTTATCACTGCTGAGCAATGTCAACGGTAAGGAACGCCAGCTGAAGGCAATTACACATGTGTCGGGAACCGATTATGATGACTCTCTGTGGTATTTGTGATGAGCTGGGGAATGTTCTGAAAATTTAATTTAATGACAATATGCTTGCTGTACAATCCATAATACCTCCTGAATCCAGCATGGGGCTATTAAAGCTGATAGGAGTGCATTATCGCCGTGCGGAGGCCGGGCCGGGCTGCGCCGATGCCTCTACGGGGAACGGAGGTAATTTCTCCCCATATTTCTGACGGCGGAGGCGGGCGGCTCCGGTTCCAGCTGCACTCGGAAGGTGGTCCCCTCTCCCGAGCTGAGTTAAGGTGTTTTGTGTGCTGTGGCGGCTTCCGGAGCCGAGGGGGCTCCGGCCTCCCCGTGGGGCCAGCGAGCTCTGACCCCGGGACGGGGACCCGGCGAAGGGGTTCCAGACTCCCTTGCACTGAGTTCCGGGTCCCCCAGACGCCGCATCCTTCCCCGTGCAGACTGTCGGCGGTGACTGGGACACATCAGGACAGTCACGCGGCACAGTGGCCCTGCGAGGGGACCTGACCTTCGGCCCCCACAGAAGGATTTCAGATGGCCCACAGCCAAGGCCCAGCAGAGGACGTCCACGTGAGGACAAGTGACGGTCCCCTGGCTCCCAGTCACCAGCCAGGCTGGGGCCGCCTCCCTAGTTAGTGGAGGACACGCAGCCAGGCCCGAGGACAGTGGCCCGAGTGGGGGTGGCAGTGTGGGCGGCTGAGGACCGGGATCCCGGGCAGGACAGGCCAGCACAGGCAGGGTGGGCGTGGGGATGGGTGGGGGGCGTGCTTCCCACAGCTCCCAGCACACGGGAGCGGGTCTGCAGGGGAGCGGGGGCCATTCCCGGTCCGTCTCTGAGGACAGACAGACTGACGCGGGTGGCGGGCGGGTGCGTTCGGATTGCCACACGGAGACGGGGCCGCTCCGGCAGCAGCATCACGGTCCTGCGGGTTCCCCGGCGGCCGGACCCGAGTCCGTGCTCTGCCCCACCTCCTGGGGGGCGAGGGCCGGATTCGCCCCAGCACAGCACCGCGGCCCCCCCGCCCCCCACCCCCACCCTGCTCGCTCGAGGAGGCGGGGAGGGAACGGAGCGGACGGTGTTCGGTGTTTTTTCACCGAAGGACGGGCCTGTCATGTGGAGGCGCCGACTTAACTCTTCAGATGGTCCCCAGTCCCGCGCTGTTTTAAATGGGTGCTTATTCGGGACACGCATTTAAATACCGTGTGCCTCTTCCACGGAATGTATTTCTTCGGAGCGTGGCAGTATTTGATTCCTTAATGAAGACCGCAGTGTGACAACTGCTCGGGCAGCCGCCAGCCCGCTCTCCTGCCCAGTTTCTCTGCGTGACGTCATTGCCGTCTCCCCCCCCCCCCCCGTTCGCCTTGTCACCCGTCTCCCTTAACAGAACTCCAGCAGCACGAAGACAGGTACTTCTGTCTGTCATTTTTATGCAAACACCCAGTGAGTGTTTGCAGAGTGGACGTATCAATCTTCCAATACAGGCACCTGCTGCCGAGTTCACGTGGTCTTTGCGTTCCGGTTTCTACAGCGGAAACGTGGTCTGGCGTCAGGTTTCCCGGCTGATAAGTCGCCCCCGCCCGTTCTGACTCCAGTTCTGCTAAAACAGATACTCGCCCGTCGTAAGAGCGAGCAGGTGGAGACGTAACTGTTACACATTTCTAGTTTGCACTGAGTCTACCCATGGACTCGCAGGCGGGAGGGGCTGGAGGCACAGCCGGCGGTCAGTGGAGGGGCTGTGACCGGCAGGGGGGTCCACTCCGGTGGGCTCCGGCCATGAGGGCACCGTGGGCACTGTGCACCAGGGCGAGGGTGCCCAGGGCTGCCTCTGTGGAGGCCAGGGGCTCCGCCCCCCAGCACTGATGGCTGGCTTGGCTGCACCCCACTCGCTCTGAACCCCCGGCCTCTGCCCATGTGGGGAGAGCGGCAGGAGCCCCAGCTCCCCACTCGGTGCTTGGGATTCAAAGTCAGAGGAGTCGGGGGGCCTGCCACCCACCGGGTTCCCTGCGAGCGGTGTGCCTGCCCCGATTTCACAGGATGGACAGCGGGGAGGGAACTGTTGCTAGAAACCCTGTCAGGGGGGCTCGGGCTGGAGCAGAGCTGGCTGCAAGCCACCAGAGCCTCCTGCCACTGAGCTAGCTCTCTGCTCCAGTTCATGTGACATGTGCCGAAGGGCCGGCGTGACCATCGGCAGTTAGGAGAAACTTCATGCAACTGCCGGCTTGCTGTGGAAACTCCACGGGCATTTTCCTCCAGTGGCGGCAGGAGACCTTTGTGTTGTCACAGTTAGGGGGGGGCTTCTGGCGTCTAGTGAGGGGGCCCAGGGGGCTGCTGACCTCGCACTGTGTGCAGGGCACCCCACGTGCCCGGAGCGCCGGGGGCGACAGGCAGCCCTGGGCATCAGGGGAGAGAGCTCCTGGGGGAAATCGAGTTACCTAAGTTGCTTCTAGAAAAATTGGAACAGATCTTCAAGCCTTTACAGTATTTTTTATGATCACCAGCTGTTGTAAATTCTGTCTGCGAATGACCTTTCCTGGCCCGTGGCCCGTTTTCCCTGTGTCGGCGCCTGTCTCATCTCGCCACTTCGTGTGCGATCTTTATGCGGAGGGCAGCGGTGCCCCCACACCCGTGACCCTCTCCAAGGGGCCTTGCTCACTGGAGAGCTGCCTCGGGACCCCAGGCCAGGGGCAGCCTGAGGGGCACGCTGACTCAGGGCATTTCCCTGTCCGAGGAAGGGCACCCTCTGGGTGACCGGGAAAGCTGACATCAGGGCCACCGAGTTCTATCTTCCAGAAGGGGGGCCGAGGGGCGTGGCCTCCTGCCTGCCTCTCAATGGCCACCTGGTGCGGCCACTGCTGGCCACGGGACCTGCGGACCCCGAGCTGCAGGACAAGCCACCGGAACCAAACACTCAGGACGGTTTGATGTGACCATGACTTTGGGTGGATAAGCCCTTTCTGTGACCAGCCTCGAGTCTGTCCGCCTGGGACACATTCAAAGAGAGGTCATCACTGACGCCCCCGGTGTGCCGGCCCAAACTCCACCAGCCAGCATCTCACGATAGCTTTCAGCAATATTCCTGGGGTTACTTTAAAATAGAAATAAAAAGAACCACACAAATTCAAGAAAATTAATCTCTGGGCACTATGCACTCTCGTTTTCTTTTCTCTCCAGAGCCCACGGGTAAGAGGAGTATCACAGCATTTACACGGAGATATCAGAAACAAGCCACTCACGTCTGCATCCGTCGGGCCTGAACATTTCATTGTCTTCAGAATTGCCTTGCAATCTCCACCGTGCCACCACAAGTCGGGCCTTACATTTTATAAGAGATAAATGCCATCTCCACATCTCTGTGTGGCCTGGATGAAGGTTTTTGAATAAAATACACAACACGGGCTACTCATGGGAGGGAGTGCGGTCACGGGGTTTGTCTGTGGAAGCCTCGCAGTCACACGTAAAGGACAGGCATCTGCACGCGGCACGAGCCCTGGCGCCAGACAAACGCGGGTCTGTACGGCAGCCGCCGCTGCGGCCGTTTCTCTTCACGCACAATTCTTCACTCAGAAAAAAGTGCTATCTGATTACAAATTATGTACCTATTCTTACTTCTTTTGCCCAAGGCGGCAGTTAATTTTTGCCATAGGTCATGGAGGATAAAGCCCCGAAGATCGGGGCCTTCGTAATTGCGCTGCCGCGGAGGAGTTATGGCACCTCCCGGATGATGCCCTTTCCCCACGAGCCACGCGCTCGCCCTCCCGCCGCCGCCGCCGCGTTAATTAGGCTTCAAGGATGCTGGAGAAATTACAGCTCGGGCTCCTGCTCGAAGAATTTAGGCGCTGTTGTAGAAGGAATCCTGCCAGAACTTACAGGGGCAGGAATTAACCCGGAGGCTGTCTGTTTGTTTGTCTGTTTGTTCCAGAGAGAAAAGAAAAAAAGGGCCCCAACCTCTGCCGGTCCGGGGTTCGCTGCCACAATGTGTGAACCTGACGACAGAGTCCCAGGCCGAGCCGTCAATCCTGGCGTTGGAAACACGGGGGAGGGACGGGCGTGACCGCGGAGATCTCCCACGGCACAGCCCGCCCGGCCGTACATCAAGTGCCCGTGAGGGGGACGGGGAAGCAGAAGGGAAGGCCAAAAGGCGAAGCGGTTTGTGTCCATTTAAGAAAAAATCAATAATGGCATAAAATTGATTTAGTGCTTGTCATAAAACATAAGTAAGTGCTGGAAAATAGAGAAAATTGAATCTCAATTTAATCTGCACAAAAGCCACACTGTACTGATGAGGCGGCGGGGGGGGCGGCGGGCACCGGGGAGAGACACTTAATTGTCATATTGAAGACTCTCTCCGGCCGCGGCCGTGCGGGGGGGCCATTAATCATGTGGGTAAGGGGCATGGAAATCAAATCTCAATTAAAATCTGTTCAATAATGTCTCTAATATGTTTCCCGAGCATTAATTTTTCCCCATCGATCCCGCGGCGCATGAATCAGCCGCGTGGCGGCGCGTGACGGTTTATGGACGGCCATCGGCCATCGCTGCTTTGGGGAGCTAATGCCGCGCCCCCGTCTCGCCGGCACGGGCTGGAGTTTTATGTCTGTTGTTGGTTTCTATTATTTTCTTCAGCTGAAAATTATTTGGGCCATAAAACTAGAAGCCGAGTTCATTTTTCCCCCAAACGTCACTGTAGTTGGCCATCATCAGATGCCAGGCGGCTTTTCTCAGACGCAGCTGGGGCGGGGACCCTTCCCCGAGAGAGAGCCGGCGCCGGCGGGCTTCCGAGGAGATCCGGGAGGCGCCCAACGCAGCTGCTCCGTCCGCCTGGGTCGTCCTCAGGCTGGGAGGCTGTCCGCGGTGGACGCCGGGGCGATTGTGCTTTGAAGCCAGTTACACAGAGGTCTCCTCATCACCGGACGTTCCCGGAGCGGGGGCAGCCTTCGAAAGAAGGGGCAGCGTCTGCACATCCTGTAACTTGGGTGCTGTCTTGAAACTCCTCTTCGAGGTGCAAGTCACTGAGGGACCAGGATGCGGAGGAGCCGGGGCGTCTCAGGTGTCCGGGCGCCTCATGGGGGGGGCGTACCAGCCCTCGGCCCCCACCCGGCAGTGTCCCCGCTGCAGAGCCAGGGGCCCGGCGTGCGGCCTCCCCTCGGCGCCGGCTCGGTGGCCCAGGACACGCGGACTTTCGGAGCTGGCTCCTGAGCCTCCTGCGGCTTCAGGAGTCTTACAGCTGTCTGCTTGAGGACCTCCAAAAAGTCATTTTGAATGTTTCCGGTTCCGCTGGGAGAAGGGATATCTCTGCATGTTACACCATATTGGGCTTGAATTTAGGTGACAGTGTCATCAACGTTGATTTACTTATTTATTCATTTATTTTCATCGGTGTGACTCACGGATATTTATTCTTCACGTTGTAGTTCAACACTGTTTCATTTGCTTGCTCAAATTTTTGCCCCTTCGGCCTTGGGAGCCCTTTCAGGTGGCCCCGGGGCCCCTTCGAGCTGCGTGTGCCGAGGGTTTTGTGTCTGGTTTCTCTCGCGAGCCCTCACGCCCCAGGGCTGCGAGGCGCCCAGGGCCCCGTCTCCGGCCCCCGTTCTGGGAGCCCTGTCTCCGCGGACGCCAGCTCCTTCTCCGAGTCGCTGCGTCGGGACGAGAGTCGGGCGCCGGCGTGCCCTGCGCTTCTGGGGCCTCTCCGCTGACCTAAGACGGGAGGTGCCTGCGTGTGCTGCGCCCGTGTGTGTGAGCTTCCACGACCACGGCTGTGTGCATCTAGGAGTGTCTGTGTGTGAGTTCCACCCCCACACACGTGCACACACAGACACACACACATTCATGTGCATGTTCATGGGTCCCTCCTGATGTCCCCGGCTCGACCCCCACCCCAGGGGCCGCTCCCCCTCCCTCTGCTTGTTGTCACCGCCCCGGTCCCAGCGGGACGGGCCCAGACCCCACGGCGGCGGCATGGGACCCCTGCTCGGGGCGGGGGAGGGGGCGGTCCACAGCTGACCCTCACGCCACTTGTTTTCCTGTGGCCGGATGACGGGACTTGTTCCTGCCGCCCCCTCCTTGGAATGACATCCGGCTCCAGCCTGACACCCCGATGTCTCCCGTCCCCAATGTGTGGCCACCGCTCGGCTTTTGGGAGGAGCCCTCCCGGCCCAGACCCTTCCCATCATACGGGAG
>PVIA01013038.1:0-34378 GCA_004024845.1 Tonatia bakeri | reverse complement strand
GGAGTGGGGTGGGGAGAGAGTGGGTAAAAGTACAGAGAATAAGTAGCATAGATAGTAGGCAGAAAATAGACAGGGGGAGGGCAAGAATAGTATGGGAAATGTAGAAGCTAAAGAACTTATGACACATGAACTAAAGGGGGTGAATGTGGGTGGGAGAGGGTGTACAGGGTGGAGGGGAGTGAGGGGGGAAATGGGACAACTGTAATAGCATAATCAATAAAATATATTAAAAAAAGAATTATATAAGAATAAGAAAGCCTAATCTCTCAAACTTACCATTTTCAAGGAACTCAGGTCCTTTTAGCATATTGGATTGCGGGTCTTGAACTGGAAAGTAATATTGAACATAACAATCTGCTTCTCCCCAGACTGTTGCCTGAAGAGGGACTAGCCCTTTAACCTTGTCTACATGGAGCTCAAAGTGGTGCTCCATCAGTCCATTTCCTTGGTCTTCTGCCTATTAAAACAGAGACTGGTGAGCTTTAAAGAGTAACTTGCTTAGCATATTCTTGCTTCTCTATGAAGTCTGAGTATACATGAAGAAATAGGCAGAATTAATTAGCCTATATTAAAACATACTTAATTTTCATTGTATATAAATCTCACAACTGCTAACTGTAATCAGATCAAGCTGGATTTATTCTAGACTGTTGAGACTGCATCAATACTATGAAATCTATAAATGTAATCCAGTACAATAATGAAACCAAGGGGAAAAAAACATGATTATCTCAGTAAAGGCTAAACAGGTATTTGATAAAATTTAACATCTGTTCCTAATTCTCAGTACACTTAAGAATAAAAGGCCACTTCCTTAATAAAATAAGCAATACATATTTGAAGCAAATTTACTTAATTACTATTTACTTATTTACTATTTTTAATAAAGTAGGTATAATACCCAAACTATTCATTAATGGTAAAGACTACCTGGGAAGGTAGTGAATATACAGTTACAGAAGGTACTTCTACTAATAATTAATAATGTAGTTACTATTTGCTATGTGCCAGGCATTCTATGAAGCCCTTTACTTATATCAGCTAATTTAACATGCATAGCTAGTTACAGTGGAACCAGAGTTTGAACTCAGGTAGTCTGATTCCAGAGCCCAAGGTCTTTACCTCTATTTTATACAGCTTCAGCAGACAATAGGTAACTGATTATTGGGAATATTCAAAGGGGGAATTCAAGATTCAGAGAAGGGTTGGACTGATTTTTTTTTAAAGATTTATTTACTTTTAGAGAGAGGGAAAAGGGAGGATAAATAGAGGGAGAGAAACATCAGTGTGTGGTTGCCTCTTATGTACCTGCTACTGGGGACCTGGCCTGCAACCCAGGCATGTGCCCTGACTGGGAATCAAACTGGTGACACTTTGGTTCCCAGGCTGGCACTCAGTCCATTGAGCCACACCAACCAGTGCCAGACTATATGATTTATACATGTTTAACATTCAATAAAATTGGAACAGAAACTGAATTAGGTCTTTGAAATCTAAAAACATAGGTCAACAATACCTGCTCAGAAACTTTCCTTATGGACATAGAAAACTTACCACTTGATTCCCCAGAAAAGAAAAATATAGGGGGAAAAAACCTTACCAAATTACAGCACCTGATCAATTTGACCATATAGTATTACAGCAATTTAATAATTCAGTTCTGTAGATGTTGAACTGAATGAGAAAAAAACAATTGTATTTGTTGATATCTAATATTTGAAGGATTTCTTTTGTACTCATAGTGAATAACATTTTCTAACTTTCTATACTGTAATGTGAAGGGCAGGTAACACCTAATAAGACTTGGGAATATTATAAATGATTTTTTAAAATGTGTGCTTTTATGTCATTTCTAAATAAAAAGAAAACACTACTATGTATTTATAGACCCTAATATACAATAGAAACATAAAAGTTAGAGTTTATAACAAATAAACAATAACCTACTAATAGATACTTTCCTAATAGTTCTTTCTTTGTTAGAAACATTAAATTGGTCATTCAGATTCATATTTAAAAAACCATGACATACTTAAATGGTGTGGAGACTGAGATTTAGCTGTACTAGATACCAAGACACACAAAATGTAAGATGTAACAGGACATGGTATAATGGACCTAGAGTCAGAAGACCTGTGTTGCCTGAACCCCAATGCTTCCATTCTCAGCAATGGGAACCTGGACAATTAACACAGCCTCTTTGATTTTCTATTTCATCACCTATAAAAGAGAATGACAATGACCCACCTCATGTAATTGTAAGGAAAATAAACATGATAAAGTATGTCAAGGTACTTTCTCAATTGTACAGCACTATACAAAACAAATTACTTTTACGTTATTAGAAAAGCTAGAAACTTCTCTGTGACTTTCCAATGTGGATTTGGTCAAGAAAAGCGGAGTAAGATTTTACCTATAGGTAAACTGGCTTACCTATAGGATCACTCTCCACCCCCAACTCCATTTTTTTCCTCCTGGATTATCTTAAAAAATTCTTTTTATTAAGACTATTTTTTTTTGTATTAAGTTAACAAATTAGAGAATTAAGATCTGGTTGTCCCATTAGATTTTTTTATAAATTCAAGGTGGTCATAGGGAAACTGATATCCATTTAAACCATAAAAAAAAAACAGTAATGATTCCTTTGATGTACAGGAAACACTGAAGCGCAAGTATGCTCCTTTGTTAAGCCTTTCACTACTGAAATAAGGATTTGGGGCAATGGTTTCATTAAAACATGCAAGATAAAATGAGATTATGATATTTAAAATTTCCTAAGAGAATGTTCTCATCACACACACACTAAAAGGTAACTAGGTGAAGCAATGGATCATTTCACAACATAAACATATATCAAAACATCACACAGGTTAACACCTTAAAATAAGATTGTGGTTTTGTAAACAATCAAGTGTTTAGTTATTACCATAGCAATAGATGCTTTAGATGGCTGGTCCAGTAAATGGGCTGGCCTAGGGTTGAAGGGAGGAAGTATTCCTTCTTCATTCTTTAATCTTTGTAGTGCCATTATCTGATCTGAAGAACCCATAGCTAAAAAGACTCGAAGACTCCCATTTTGCTGGCCTGAGAACACATCAATCACAGGCATGTAGCTGTCAACAGCAACAACTGGGTACTGAGCATCAAGCAGCAGGCAAGAAATCTTGGGATCTCTAAAGGGAGAGAAATTGTACATGAGCAAATAACAATCATCAGTCATGTCAGAGTTGCTTCCTTTCTTACTTGGCTCATTTCCTATTGGTTAAAAATGGATCCTCAACTACAAAAGTAAAGGTGGTTTGAAAAAACATGAGATTCTATCCATAATCCACCAAATAAAAATCACTAAGCAGTTAATTCCCAAATGTAGCAATTTGAAGGCAGAGGATGTGTCTGATTTATCTTGCTATCACCATGGTCCTAAGCCCAGTGTCTAGGATCTTGAGCACTATCTCAGTAGAGGCCAGCTGAATTGCATTATTTTACAGGTAGGCAGTGTGCTCAACAAGAAAAAGTATGAACTTTGGAGTCTGGCAGATTAGATTTGAATATTATCAATAATACCATCTACTGAGCACTAACTCTGTGCTAAGTACCATAGTTTTCGGACCATAAGACGCACCTAGGTTTTAGAGGAAGAAAATAGGGAAAAAAATTTTGACGCCAAAATTGTGGTAAAATGTTTAATAACATAAATAGCATGATATTTCACCAATGTAAATGTAAACAGAACTCAACAGCAGCATTAACAACCATTATTCCTCCCAAATTTGGGCAGGGGGCGGGGAAGAATGTGCGTCTTATAGTACGAAAAATACGGTACTTGAAAGTTTCTATAACACTTCTAACACTGCAAAGGTTGGTATCATCTACTATTAACAGATGATGAAGAGTCCGAATGCTCATTATACCATGCTGAATCTTAGCTCTGTCCCTTACTTACTGTATGACACTAAGTGATCAATTTCACCTTTCTAAATCTGTCTCCTCATCTGTAAAATGTAGGTAATAAATCTCCCATCAAAGGGCTGTTGTTAGGAGTAAACTGAGATGAGAGACATAAAATACCAACTATGATGCTTAGTATATGATAAGTGCTCAGTCATTGGTACCTAATACTGTTCTGTGCTCTCTCAGCAAAGAATGGGGTCTAAAGAAATAAGAAGAAAAGGGGAATACCAGACCTAAATATAACAACTGAAAAAGGGGAAAAAGTCAAAAGCCTTCAGCCGGCAGTGGCATCCACGGTTACAGCAGTACTCCTTAGCCTGACTATGCTTTCCGACGTTACCATTGTGATTATTTAACTGTTCACAGAAGGCTTACCCATTTATTTTCTCACTAGATTCTCACCACTGCTCCAAAAGGGAGATAGACAATCTATCCTCCTCCTTGTTTTACAGATGATAAAAAAAAGCCAAAGAGATTGACTTTTTCAAATTAAAGGACAAGTTTCTTCACTTATAAATTGGGGATAATAATACCTCCTGTAGTTATAGAAAGGTTCATATGAGATAGTGCCCACAATAATGCTCTTTGTAAAATACTAAACACAACATTTAAAATATATATCCATGAGAAGGCTGTTAGTAAAGAGGTCAGTGCTAAAATAATTAAAAATCAGCATCGTGAATCAAAACAAAAAATGAACAGTGTGTATTGTGGATAGAAATTGCCTTCAGATAAATCAATACCCAATCTAGGTGTTGGGCAGTGACAAGTAAGGTACAGCAATCAAACCTGAAGGTCTGAAAGACAATACTCAGTATAGAAAACTTGCAAATAGCTGATGCGAACAATACTAAAGTTTTGTGACAGAGAGATAAACCAGTAGTTTTGTGAGGTGATAGCCTTTGGCAGTTGAGCTTCTTGGTAAGAAGTGTGGACACTAGATCCAGGCTCTCTGGGTTCTAACTGGTTATACTAGTTGAGATACATATATGTTATCGAACTTCTCTGTGCCTCTGTTAATTCATCTGTAAAATAGGGAAAATAAAAGTTACCTGCCTCAGAGAATTGTTGTAAGGATTAAATGACTTGATGGGGGTAAGGTTCTTAAAAACTGGGCCTGAGACATGGTAAGTGGGATCTATAAGACTGTTTTAACATTAAAGAAAAGAGCAGAAACTGTGGTGAAACTGAAAAAGTCCTCTGAGGTATTACTGGGCTAGCCATGTTTGCCAACCAAAAGAATTCCTCTTCAGTCCATACAAAATTAAAGATGTAAAATAAAGAAAACTCTAAAAGGTCCTATTTACTTGAATGACATGTAAAACTGATGGAGGGGAAGTTTCACCAGCCCGAGCAGCTTGTCCTGTCCTGGGCTCCGCACCTTGTTCCAAGTTTCGATTACCATCACATTGTTCTTAAGCCTTTCCAAGCATTTGGGAGATAGAGAGACAGGAATCACCTGGAGACAGGAACAACAAAAAACAAAAGCCTACACCTGAGACAAAATAATTAATTTATACTTTCACTTAACACACATTTTATGAAAGCCTATTGTGTGGCTTGCACAGTGCTGGGAGCTGAAGACATTAAAATAAAATCCGATGCGCATCCTCGGTCTGAAGTGACAGTCTGGTGTCAGAGATCAACATACATAAAGGCCAAATACAAAATGCCACGAGTTCTCTGGTGATACAGCTCATACATATAGGCCTTCAGAGACACAAAGAAGGTTGTCAGACATGTCAATCATGATGCCTGCCGAGCTCACTCAACCTTTCCTAAGGCAAAATGACCCATTTGTAAACCCCTGATGAAAGACTGATTTTTTTTTTGATATTTTGAAACAAAGATGACTATTGACTAGACAAGATTTGAGCACTTGACCAAATGGCAGCCAATCCATTGGTTGGGTGGTATGGCCCAGTGCAAAAAGCTCTGCCCAATAGTAGCTATGATAAATAGCAAGACCAACAGTTCATCCAGATTTTCAGTGTAAAATTACTCTAGAATTGGCCAGCCAGCTGACAGATGAAAGAAAAAACAGAAATCACAAAGAGAATCAGAGATCCAGAGTCAAGAGCAGATCAGTCAAATTAACGATAGAACCAAGGGTCCACCGATCTGAAGGACTTACACCCCGACAACTGTAACAGCAGAGGAGAGACAGGCCCTAGTGGTAAAACCAATAGAAAAACACAAGAGGCATAAGGGTGAAATCGGGAGAGCAAATATCCAGAGCAGATCTACTTTTGTATCTATTTAAGAAACTTCAATTACATAAGGTACCCTGAGCACATTTCTGTTCCCTGAAACAAACAAACAAACCAACCATAACACATCGACCTATCCTACAAACATGGAGATTTCAGAAAGAACTTCTGGGACAAAGTAGCCCCAAATCTTAAGGTTAAGCAGGAGCTAACTAGTACAAAAAGCTCTGCCTAATAGGAGTCATGAAAGCCAAGAGGAAATTCCAGACAGAATCACATGTAAAGCCAAAGAGGTAGGAAAAGAGAATATTCAGTAAACTGCAAGTAGGTGAGCACGGCTGAGGACTACGGAGGGGTGTCCAACCTTCTGGCATCTCTGGGCCACACTGGAAAAAGAGTTATCTTAGGCCACACATTACATACATTGTGACATGTAATCACACACACACACAAAATCTCAAAACGTTTTAAGTAAATTTATGATTTTTTGCTAGGCTGCATTCACAGCCATCCTGGGCTGCATGTGGCCCACGGGCAGCTGGTTGGACACCTGACAGTGTGAAGGAAAGAGTGGCGAGTGGAAACTAGAGAAGTACAGATAGTTCTTAAAGGGTCCTCTAGTTCCAACTAAGGATTTGGACTCTATCCTGAAGGCTATGGAGAAACATTGAAAGGTTTGAAGCAGAGCAGTAAAATATTCAGGTTAGTGTTTTAGAGGTGCATAGAGGAAGGAATGGATAGGTGGCGAACTGAAATAGGTAGGCCAGTCTGAAGGCTATTTAGAAGGAGAATGAGGACCTGAATGAAAGCAGTGACAATGAGGTGGAGATTTATTCCAGAGCTAATTAAGTTAGCATTAAATTGGTAAAAAATTATGTAAGAGTCAACTTCTAGGTTCTACTCTAGTTTCTGGGTAAATTACATGAATTAGGGCAGACAGGAGGAGGAGAAACAGATTTGGAAGAAAAAAATTTAGATTTGGACACATTTGAATTTCTTCTTTCATTCATTACACATCTTTATTGAATACCTGTGATATGCAAAGTAATATGTTGGGTGCAAGTATAAAATGCTTTGAGACATTCAAGTGGGGACAAATAGCAGGCAGTCAGACACTGAGATCTGAAACAAGAGGGGAATGTCTGGCCTACAAAGAAGTGTGGATTTAGAAGTCATCTTCATATAAGTGAGAGCTGAAGCTATGGGGGTAGAAGTGGTGACTGTGGGGAAAGAAGGTTGGCTTGGAAGAATTCCAAGGACAGAGGAATGAACAGGAGCACCGGCAAAGGTGAAAGATGAGTGCTGTTGTTACCACTCTTCCTACTGGCCCAATAACCAAAAAAAGGACAGCTGTTAAGTCAGGGAGAAAATAAGAGAATAGAACTACAGAAATTGAGATTGAAACAATTTAAGCAATAGCACAAAATTCTACAGAGAAATCAAGTAAAATGAGCATTGAAATAAGTGGAGGAATAAATCAGAGTGAGAAAAAAATAAGTAAATAAAAACATAAAGGAGAGATTGGAGAAACACAAAAGAAAGTGGGAAGTTTAACTGATCAAAACTCTAGAGGAACCAGCAAAGAATGGAACTCAGAATTCAGGCAAAGGAAACAGTGGGGAACTGCCCTGGCTGGTGTGGCTCAATGGATTGAACACCGGACTGTGAACCAAAGCATCGTAGGTTCGATTCCTAGTCAGGGCACATGCCTGAGTTGCAGGTCAGGTCCCCAGTAGGGAGTGTTTGAGTGGCAACCACACACTGATGTTTCTCTCCCTCTCCTTCTTCCCCCTTTTCCCTTTCTAAAAATAAATAAAATCTTAAAAAAGAGAGAGAGAGAGAAAGAAATAGTGGGGAACCGAGACAAAGAGAAAGAAATAAAGAGGCAAAAAGTTTTAAAATGCTGGCAATATTTTTTCCTCTTCCCATCCAATAGTTGGACTGAATCTATACACTAGAAAATTACAAAGGTCCCTCCCAGTCTGAACATTGTAGATCTCTTTTATAATGGCATTATGATTTGGGAAATTTACTGGTCTCCCACCCCCATACACCCTTAATGGATATAAAATGTTAATATATGTACAAATTTACCTGAGAAAAGTTAAAGACTGGTTGTGTTGTGCCCCATGCGATGACAGACCTGGTGACTTCCTCTGTGCTGAAGAGTTTGCAATTGAAATAAACATTGCATGGTGGTTGTTTCTCAGATTCTCCGGTAATGAAATCTTTCCCATCTGGCACCATCAACAGCACATGCAACAGCAGAGCACTCTCTTTAGTTGACCCATTTGTCTGATTTACTAAATTAGGAGAGGCCGGCACAGCCATGAAGGTTGAAGGATTTGGTGCAACAGGGCTTGGAGACCTTGGGTTGAGAAGTACCCAGTTATGTTCTTCCTTTGCAGTTTCTTCAAGAACTTGATTTAGGTTCTGTGAGTTTTTGGTACAGGTAACATGCTGGCTAGGTTCTGGTAGTTTCTTATCTGGACTTGTAAGAGCAGAAAGTGCAGTATGTTGGGTGCTACTATTTAACTTAGTCTTGACACCAGTGAAATCCTTGTTATCTATAACAAGCTCCACAGTTACCTATAGAACACAAGAGAAAGTTAGTAGGAATCTCTTCTAGAATCAGAACCAGAATTTTGGAGCTAGATGCAGCATTGGATTGTTAGAAAATAAACTGACTCACCCACAAATATAATATAGACTGCATACACATTATCTTCCCAAGATTAAGAAAAGCTAGGCAGATGATTTATCAATGATATAGGATGAACTTGGAACGTCAACTTGTGCCAGAAAATAAGGATGTACTCAGAAAAGGATGGAGACATATTGAAAAGACATAGGATCCAGTTGAAGGGGCTCCCCTGACCCAATCTGGAACTATCTGAGCATCAAAATGAGGAATAGTAATAGAGTATAACCAGTTGAATAATGTGAGAATCCATAAGTCCAATATAAATAAATATGGGGGAAAGGCCAACTATTCCATATAGTAGGTACCAATTACTGAATGTACATGGAGTGGTGGATTTAAGGTAGAGTTAGAAAATCGTCATCTTTCAATCATCACATTAATAAGTGATTCAGGTAAAGCCCAGTGGAAGACATTCTATAAAATAACTAGCCTGACTTTTTTTCAAAAATATCGAAGTACTACAAGACAAAGAAGGGCTGCAGAAAACTGTTCCAACTAAAGGAGATTAGAGAGACATGATAATTAAATGCAATGGATGATCCTGATGGGAAAAAAGTGTTACAAAGGGAAGTACTGGTACAATTGGTAAAATTTGAGTATGAACTTTAAAATTTTTATAACTGTACAGTATGATGTCTTTGTTCTCAGGAAATACACAGCACGGGGAAAGAGACATGACGATCTCAAACAGTTCAGAAAAAAATTGTGTATGTGTATGTAGTGGGAAGGGGAAGATAAAAAGGAGAGGGTGAGAAAGAGAAAGAAGAGGAAGACAGACAAAAATACAGCAAATGTGACAAATGTTAATAATTGGTCATTCTAGGAAAAGGGTATGTAAGTTCTTTGTACTATTTTCACAATTTTTCTGTAAGTTTAAAGTTATTTTTAAAAAGTTAAAAATATTAAATAAAAGAGAATGTAAGAGAAATGATGAAGAATAAATGTGGTCACTATTATGAGACTAAATTACTAAAGAAAAAAGGGAACCTGCTGTTTCTTTTATTTAAAACCCACAGCAAAGTTCTTTTGCTCTATTGAATCTAGACAGCAATCTATCTAGAACAGTACTTCTCTCAAGAGACAGAATAGGAACAATTTCCAGTCCTTCAATTCTATTTTTACTTACTCCTTTCTGATTTTAAACATTGCTGGCCGGAGTGAACTAGGCAAGCAAAAAGTAAAACTTTGATAGCAGAAGACTAATGTGATGTCATTTTTTGCAATGATAATCACACAAACCTTTAAAACTAAATGACATTTATTAAGAACAGAAGGAGGGCAAATTGGGCTTCCAAGCAGCAGCAGCAGTAGGAAAATCAAGAACAAAAGCATAGAGGTATATAAACCAGCATGATACCTTAGCAAGTCTTTACATAGTTTGACATGGCTATTGGTAGGGAAACTGCAACAGAGAAGGCTACAGTGGTAGGCCGGGGCCACTGGTGTACCCTGTATTTTATACTTTGTGTGATGAGGGGCCATTGAAATGTTTTAGGTATAGCTCTCATGATTTTAAAAACTCACCAGGAAAAGCCACACATTCAAATTCTACTGCCTAAGAAATTCTGATGCTTCTGAATACAAGGAAAGAACCCTCTCTCCAATGAACTATGTATCAGAATTCATCACCAGGTACAAACTCAATTACTTCTTTTCTTCTTCACTATCACTATTCTATTCCAAGTTATCAACAATCTCTTTCCTGAACTAATCCACCGAACCTTACCATTTTCCTTCTTGCCCCTTACAGTCTATTTCCACACAGTAATCTTTTAAAATGTGTATCAGATGTTGCTCCATGCTTCAGTGTTCTTTCTTGGCTATTAGCATAAAATCTAGGCCCTTTACTCTGACCTACAAAGCTCTGAATGATAAAGCTCCTGCCTGTCCATCCAATCTTACTTTCTACCACTCTCCCTTTTGGCTCACTATTCTGAGTCAGTATCAGTCCTTTGACAACACCAAGCCCATTCCCACTTTAGGGACTTTGCATGTACTATTCTCTTTCTCTGGACTGATCTTTCTTGTGCTTTTTACTTGGTGGTCTCGTCCTCTCATTCATCAATCTCACTTTAAATGTCACCTTTTTAGACAGACCCTTCCCTGACCACCATCTCCTATTTTCTCCCAGGTACTCATTGTCACATACCATTTATTTCCTTCATAGCACTTCTGTTGCCCTATTTTTTTTTAAAGATTTTATTTACTTATTTTTAGAGAGGGAAGGGAGGGAGGGAGGGAGGGAGAGAGAGAGAGAGAGAAACATCAGTGTGCGGTTGCTGGGAGACATGGCCTGCAACCTAGGCATGTGCCCTGACTGGGAATCGAGCCTGTGATGCCTGGTTCGCAGCCCGCGCTCAATCCACTGAGCTACACCAGCCAGGGCTGTTGTCCTATTTTAATATAAGCTGCAAGATCCTCTGATTTTCTTGTTCACTGCTATATTCTCAGGGCCAGCCAGTAATACATGCTTTATATATACTGGACTGACTGAATTATATCTATGTACCTTGAGGGGGCCAAGTGTAGTCTGACCATTTTCTTGTTGCACTGAAAGCTGGTCACTGAAAGAAAGCAGCTCAGACTGAATGACAGCTCTCAAAGGCAGTGATGCAGATCCAATGACTTCTGGCTGAGAGAAGAAGGAAAGAAAAAGTTTAAATTAAAGAGGAATCACAGGGAACTTTAACTGGAATGACAATATATAATGTCTTATAAAGGAACCTATGCTTTATGAAGTATAGGTTCATAAAGCATAGGTTCCATAAAGTATAGTTTCATAAAGTATAGGTTCAATAGCTTGTTTATTTGACTGAGGCACCACTAAGTAGGAACCCATATTCTGACATATTTTGGTCCCTGTTTTGGATTTCACTACTTTCATGAGTCACAAAGAAGTCAGAAGATTATCGAAATTTCAGGGGAAAAGGGGAAGGGTTTACAGGAACAAAGTTAAAAGACACATGGATAAAAGCTAGGGGGAGGGTGGTAATGGGAGGGAAGTTGGGAGGGGGGGTGGGGTGGGCTTGATTGGGAGTAAAGGAGAGAAAACTGTACTTGAACAATCATTAAAATAATTTTAAAAAAAAGTTAGTTCCTTATGAAAATTGTTCAACTTCACTCTTAAAAGTATAAAATGAAGTTAAGATGGTATAAATTTTTGCCATTAAAGCTAGGAAAATATCCCTGGCTGGGTGGCTCTGCTGGTTGGAGTGCTGTCCCATCCACCAAAAGGTTGCAGGTTCAATCCCCATTCAGGGCTTGTGCGGGAGGCAACAGATCAGTGTATCTCTCCCCCCACCCCTCCCCTTCCTCTCTCTCTAAAAGCAATAAAAAACAAAACCCATATATTCAGGTGAGAATTAAAAAAAAAGCTACAAAATGTATAAAACATTATCCATGATGCTATCAAGGTTATGAAGAAACAGGTATATAGCCGTCATACACCTGAAGCTGGGAATATAAACTGGCAACACACATTTGGACAACAAATTTGGCAATAAACATAAAAAGCTTTAAATATTTATACTCTTTGGCCTAGTAATTTCATTTCTGTAAATCTGTACTAAAGAAATAATACATATATAAACCTTATATATAAATATGTACTTGTAACAATGAGAAATAACTAGATGTTCAATAATCAAGTTATTGATTATTAAATTAATTATAGCACACTCCTACAATGAGGTAAAATATAGCCATTAAAATAATGTTTATTAAAAGTCTAGATTAATACAAACAATATCTGTTATAATGTTTGATAAAAATAAGGTATTCAAATATTTATAAAATTTTGTAAAAAAGATTAAATATATATATTTGAAAAAATAAAAAACCCTCAAGATGTTAAAAAAAGGATAAAAATTACATACAAAATTATCCTAAATTATATTCACTTGAAAAGGAGACACATAAATATTAACAATAGTTATTTCTTGGTGATGGGTTCACAGTGATTTTTGCTTTTTAAAAATATTTTTGAGGTTTCTATAAAAATATGTATAATTCTTTTATACCTAGAAAGAAGAAATTAACTAGATGATTCAATTTAAATATACGGAAATGTTTACAGAGGTTTTTTGAGGTTGTGAAATTACATATTTTTCCTCCTCTTCCTATTTTGCTCTACTTTAAAAACCTCTGAAAAAGCAAACAAAAAACAAGATGCATTCTTCACGCTATATGTATCAAAGAGGAGGCCAGAGATGAAAAATGTACTCAGTTTTTACCGAAGGAAGTAAAAACTGCTCATAACAGTTTAATAATTTATGTTGTATCAGTTACAAATGATTTTATAGACTTGGAATTAGCTGATTAAAACTGCTGCCCACATCATGTGATTTTGAATATGGACTGATTATGAGAATTCTATGTGAAAAAAGTTGGTTCCCCAATTAAGGCTAATAGACTATGTCAATCCAAACAGTCAACTCTCCATAGAGGGAGCACAGTAAAGACATTAAGAATTTAGGACTGAAAGTCAAAAGACTTGGGGTAGACTCCTGGCTTTGTCTTTTATTAGCTTGGGTGATCTTATACAAGTTACTTAACTTCACTTAATCTCAGTTTTTTCATCTGTAAAATGAAGATAATAATGTCCTTAATTCATAGAGTTGTTGTAATGATTAAATCTGACAGTGTGTTCATGAAGACCTTTTAACATATCCAGTCTATAACAAACAGGAAGAAGCATTAGTGTTGTTTGAGTCTAGAGAAATTCCTAGTGTAAGTAGAAATATAATTTTAAGTATGTTCCAAATCCCTGGTGTAAATGGTAAGGCAAAGGTCAAAATCACTTGCAGTACCTTTTTCTGTAGGGCTTTTTTTGTGTAAATTTGGAAAATTAGGTTGGAATTCCACCAGTGTTCTATCATTGGGCCATCAAACTGTACTGGAAACACAAATCTCTGCTGGAATTTCACCACTGTAAGTAGAATCAGAAACATAAGCACATGTCACACCACCCAACTAGAGCCATCATTAACCCATGCTTTGACCTCATCCACCTCCCTTTCAAAGCTGACTAAAATCTCTTTCAGGAATCCAGTCAATGTAACTTCACAGAAGTGTTAGGGATGTAGGACTAAAGGAGCAGAGACAAAGAGAAAACCCTGGGTACGGTATAGGGAAGAAAAGCAGTGCAATACTGCTCTGCTCTGCTATGAGAAATGAATGACAAGCATATGAGCACAGAGTGTGTAGAGAGACAATACTGTTTTTAGAAGACAAGTTGGTAGGTAGTGTATCAAAAGAAGGGGGCTGGCTAGAGGTTAGGCAATTAAGGTAAATGAAGAGAAAAAACTGAATAAAAAATTATAAGAATGCAAATGTGTTTATCTTATGGCTGAAGACTAGTGTATTCCTATTTTGACATTTGTGCAAGGTTCCAGGTACTGACGTTAGCAATGTTAAGCAGGGTAAAGTCTATCTCTTGGATAAAAAGGAAGGGTTTTTGCTATAGTAAGTGTAAATGGGATAAAGTAATGGTAGTATCTGTGCTCACTGCCATGAAGCTTTAACAGATTAAAAAAAACTGGGACTAGAATCCTTTGATATGAGTAAGTTCTGTTTACTTAGTGACCACCTCAGCCACAATGTATCTTGTAAAATAATCTTCCAGTTCATTCACTTCTAGATTTTTTAAATGGATCTGAAGAACCCTCACAAAAGACCAAATTCAATCCAATTGCCAATTTGACCTACTGATCTCTCTATTCATCTTTTTGCCAACCTGATCTTGACTCTGTTTACTTCTCTTGGTACTCATGGACAGGATCCAGGTCTTGCTACCTGGGCCCACACACATAACTGTGAACAAAGGGTCTGAGCCCAGGAAGCCCATATCTGCTAGACCAGTTTACCTGCTTCTTCTACCAGGAGAAGGGAACTAAGACAACACCTACAAAATACCTCATTGTTGTGCTGAGAGGATCAACTAAGGTATATATGATAAAGCACCTCTATGTATAAAATCCTTTATATATAAATAGAACTCTATTTTAATTTGGTGCCACGTAGATTTCTCTTCATCACCTAGGTACATTTTTACATTATATTACCATATTTCTCACATAATTCTGTTTCTTAAGCTCATTTTTTTACCACTAAAAGTGAATTAAGGCAATAGTGGAAGAAGAAATTCATGTAAATAAATTGCTAGCAACATGCCACAGATCTTTTTTAAAGTTGCTAACAATGTTCCGAAGAATAGATTTTTTAAGATTTTATTTATTTATTTTTAAAGGGAGGGCAAGGGAGGGAGAAAGCAAGGAAGAGAAACATTGATGTGTGAGAGAAACACTGATCAGTCGACTCTTGCATGTGCCCTGACCAGGGACCAAACCCACAACCCAGGCATGTGCCCTGACCAGAAATCGAACCTGCTACCTTTCACTTTGTAGGACAATGCTCACCCAACTGAGCCACACCCGTCAGAGCCCAAAGAAAATTAAAAAAAAAAAAAAAAAAAAAAAAAAAAAAAAAAAAAAAAAAAAAAAAAAAAAAAAAAAAAAAAAAAAAAAAAAAAAAAGCTAACAACGTCTCAGAAAAGATTTTAAGAATTGCTAACAATATCCCAGAGAATATTGTTTTTAAAAGGAAGAGGTTCTGAAAATACCTAGTTCAGCCAATATTATTGTTGGTAAGGGAGGCCCACAAAAGAAAGTAATTTTGTCCAATGTCACACAATAAGTGTGGGGAATAATCAGAACTGGAACTCTTACAAATCCAGGCTCCATGCTTATTCCACACTTCCTGTATGAATGTCTTTAGAATAACATGGGGAGAACTCAACCACTGTGGCCAATAATAGTGATAATGAGATAGCACTTTATACCCATTAGAATGGCTAGAATTAAAAAAATGGAAAATAACAAATGAAGAGAATGTTAGTGAGGATGTAGAGAATTAGAATCCTCATGTACTTGATAGTGTACATAGAAAATCCTATAGACTCGGCCAAAAAACTGCTTGACCTAATAAATGAATTTGGCAAAACAGCGGGATACAAAGTCAATACCCAGAAGTCAAAGGCATTTTTGTACATCAACAATGAAACAGCAGAAGCAGAAACCAAGAAAAAAATCCCATTCGATATAGCAAAAAGAAAAATAAAATACCTAAGAATAAACCTAACCAAAGAGGTAAAAGCCCTGTATTCAAAAAACTATACAACACTGAAGAAATAAATTAAGGAAGACACAAATAAATGGAAACATATACCGTGTTCACGGATCAGAAGAATTAGTATCATCAAAATGTCCATACTACCCAAAGCAATTTACAGATTCAATGCAATACCTATTAAAGTACTAGTGGCTTATTTCAGAGACATAGAACAAACACTTCAAAAACTCATAAGGAACCACAAGAGAACACAAATAGCTGCTGCAACTTTGAGTAAGAAGAGTAAAGTAGGAGGGATCACAATACCTGATACTAAACTGTATTACAAGGCCACTGTAATTAAAACAGCCTGGTACTGGCATAAAAACAGGCACATGGACCAATGGAACAGAACAGAGAGCCCAGAAATAAACCCAAGTCTCTACAGTCAATTAATAGTCGACAAAGGGGGCAGAAGCATAAAATGAAGTAAAAATAGCTTCTTCAAAAAATGGTGTTGGGAGAACTGGACAGCTACGTGCAAAAAAAAAATGAAACTTGAGCACCAACTTACACCATACACAAAAATAAATTCAAGGTGGATAAAAGACTTAAATATAAACCGTGACACCATTAAAGTCCTAGAGGAGAACATAGGCAGGAAAATCTCAGATTTTCACGCAGCAACACTTTTACTGACATGTCCCCTAGAGCAAGGGGCATAAAGGAAAGAATAAACAAATGGGATCTCATCAAAATAAAAAGCTGCTGTACGGCTAAAGAAAACAGTATTAAAATAAAAAGAGAACCAACTGTATGGGGAAACATATTTGCCAATGATACCTCAGACAAGGGTTTAATCTCCAAAATATATAAAGAACTCACACGACTCCACTCTAAGAAGACAAGCAACCCAATTAAAAAATGGGCAAAGGACTTGAACAGACAGTTCTCCAAGGAGGACATACAGAGGATCCAGAGACATGAAAAGGTGCTCAATATTGCTAGCTATCAGAGAGATGCAAATTAAAACCACAATGAGATACCACTTCACACCAGTCAGAATGGCCATCACAAACAAAGCAACAAACAACAAGTGTTGGAGAGGTTGTGGAGAAAAGGGAACTCTAGTGCACTGTTGGTGGGACTGCAGACTGGTACAACCACTATGGAAAACAGTATGGAATTTTCTCAGAAAACTAAAAATGGATCTGCCTTTTGACCCAGCAACTCCACTGCTGGGATTATATCCTAAGAACCCTGAAACACCAATCCAAAAGAACCTATGCACCCCAATGTTCATAGCAGCACAATTTACAATAGCCAAGTGTTGGAAGCAAGCTAGGTGCCCATCAGTAAATGAGTGGATCAAAAAACTGGTACATTTACACCATGCAATTCTATGCAGCAGAAAAAAAGAAGGAGCTCCTACCCTTTGTGACAGCATGGATGCAACTGGAAAGCATTATGCTAAGCGAAATAAGCCAGGTGGTGAAAGACAAATACCATATGATCTCACTTTTAACAGGAACCTAATCAACAAAACAAACAAACAAGCAAAATATAACCAAAGACATTGAAATTGATAACAGGCTGACAGTGACCAGAGGGGAGAGGGGAGGGAATTTCAGGGGAATTTCAGGGGCAAAGGGGAAGGGTATACAGGAACGAATATAAAGGACACATGGACAAAAACTGGGGGGGGGGGGGGGGAAACGGGAGGGAGGTGGAGAGGAATGGGTGGGCAGGCTGGGATTGGAGTAAAGGACAGAAAACTGTACTTGAACAATGATCAAAATAAAATAAAAAAAAGAATTTCAAAGAAAAACAGAATCCTCATGTACATATGGTGAGAATGTAAAATGGTGTAGCAGCTGTTGAAGAGTATGGCAGTTCTTAAAAAATTAAAACATACAGTTTACCACATGATCCAGCGATTCTACTGTTAGGTATATATCCAAAGGAAATGAAAACATATGTAAATACAAAAACGTGTACATAAAAGTTCCTAGTAACATTATCCATAAAAGCCGAAAAGTGGAAATACCCTAAATGCCCATCAGCTGATGAATGGTTAAAGAAAAAGTGGTATAACTACACAATAGAATACTAAATAGCCACAAAAAGGAATAAAGTACTAAGATACACCACAATATGGATGAAACTTGGAAATCTCAGAAGTCAAAGAAGCCAGTCACAAAAATCACACATAATTCGATTTGTATGAAATGTCTAGAAGGGAATATTGATAGAGACAGAAAGTAGATTAGGAGTTAGTACTAGGGCTGAAGAGGGAACGGAGGAGTGAATGCTAATGAGAATTCGGTTTCTTTTAGGGAGAATGAAAATGTTCCAAACAGACTGTGGTGATGGTTGTACAACCCTGTATCTATACTAAAAGCATCAAACTGTACACTTTGAATGGGTGAATTGTATGGTATGTAAATTATATCTTGATAAAGTTGTTTTCGGAAGGGGGAGAAAACAAAAGTGGCAGTAGTCAAAAGAACATGACCTAAGCATCAGGAGTTCTGAGTTGTGCCCTCAGCCATGTTACTGCCCTGCGGCCCTGCATCAGCATAGTCAGAGCAACTCGGCTGGTGTCCTCACTTATAAAATAAAGGAATTAGAAAAGCTTTGCTTAAAAATTCTTTCTGCCTCTAAGATTCTATGGTACTGTAAGAGTCAAATGAGTAATTAGGGATTCCAAAATTCTTCCAAAGCCAAAATGTCTAAAGAACAAAAAACCAGTCTGTCTCTTACTTCCATCTGTAATTTTACTGGAGGCGAGTCGAATGACCTCAGTTATCAAAGTTTTCTTTCCCAATCCACTTTTGGAAAAGCCCACAGGTAAGTGATATTCCACAAAGAAGGTGCTAAAAGAAAATCAAAATGAAAAAAAGCAATTAAAAAGCAAACCAAATAATAAACCTATTTTTAGTCTGATAAATCCTACATTTTATTTTTAGCATCTCAGGTCCTCAGAGGAACTATCTTATCTCCTCTCTTCACAGCCTTCACCAGTTCTGCCAGGCAGAATTCAAGTCTCCCTTCCTTACGTGCCCACAGCATTTTTAACATAAAACTTCTATTTTGTACCCCAAAGCCCTATATTACAGATAGCCATTTAAATGTCTCTCTCTCTCCTGCCAACTATAAGGTATTTAAAAACAGCGTTTGGGTCTTAACTTTCTACATTCTTCCACATATCAAGCATAGTGCTTGGGACTTAGTGGGGGATTCAATACATTTTTGTTGAATGGTGCATATGAAGGCACTTTACAAACCATAAAGTATTATACATTTATTGTTATTATTATTATCAGACACTTCTAACTAATGTCAAATTTAGCTTTCCCATATTAGAGGCATACCGCTTTTTTGTTGTCAGCTTAGGTGGTCTCCGAGGAAAGCTTGTTTTGCCAGGGGTCATCTGTGGACTATCTGGAGGAACGCCCATTGTTTCAATGATGATTCTGATTGAATGTGTTCTACCCAGAAGGGCCAGTCTATCTATACTTAGTGTTACCACTTGAGCATCTTCTGGAGTTTCTGATATCATGTGTTGTTCAATCAAGTTTCTGAAAGGAATTCATACAGATAGTGAGGCAGACAGTCAGAGGCCCAATAGGAAATGATCGAGTTTGCATAGGCATGACGAGAAAAGAGGAATAAGGGCAGCAAGCATGTGAATTCACAAGTTATCAAGTATTGGGACAGCTTTAATCAGAATTCTGGCCTTAATCCACAGTAATAGAAACCTCAAAAAATGTAGAAACATTCTTCTAATCTATAGGCTCAATTCCACACAAGAATAGAAACTGATGTTATAAGAACTGGTTTTTCTACAAGGAATACCGACTTTACTTCAGTTACCAATGCCTTACTATAACTACTATTATCACTTTTTTATATTCCTTTTCATTTGCTTCCTTACATATATTTTCTACATAAGTATAATACAGCACACATATAACCTAGAATTCTACTTTCTCCCTGAATCATTTGATGTTATCCATCTTTTCATGTTATTACATTTTTTATTTTTATTTTTTTTTAAGATTTTATTTATTTATCCCCAGAGAGGGAAGGGAGGGAGAAAGAGAGAGAGAGAAACACCAGTGTGCGGTTGCTGGGGGTGGTGGCCTGCAACCCAGGCATGTGCCCTGACTGGGAATCGAACCTGCGATGCTTTGGTTCGCAGCCCGCACTCAATCCACTGAGCTACGCCAGCCAGGGCTATTATTACATTTTTTTTTAAAGATTTTATTTATTTATTTTTAGAGAGGGAAGGGAGGGAGAGAGAGAGAGAGAGAAAGAAAGAAACATCAATGTGTGGTTGCTGGGAGACATGGCCTGCAACCTAGGCATGTGCCCTGACTGGGAATCGAACCTGCGATGCCTGGTTCGCAGCCCGCGCTCAATCCACTGAGCTACACCAGCCAGGGCTTGTTATTACATTTTTTAAAAAGGACTACAATAATTAATGAGTTATAGTAACTAACTTAACCAGTCTGAAACTGTTGGACAAACACAGGACATTTTACTTTAGGAGATCTTGTGAAAATAACCTTCCTTTGTTTTTGCCTCAAAATAAGCATTCATAGAGAAGCTCACCTATTTCTTTTGCCCACTGCTTTCTTCTTCAACTTGTGATCATTTGACTCCAGAACCTTTGAAGATCTGGCAAGCGCTTTTGACTGGCTCCTTTTTTTAGAAAGGACAATATCATCATCTTCACTGAAGAAATCACTAATGCTGCTACCAGATTTCTGTGGAGGGGAAGAAATGAACAGAGAAGTTCTAAAAGATAAGTGCTTTGGGGACAGTGGTATTAAAAACATTTCTTTATAAGAAACCAAATTCTCCATACATGTATCATTCTTATCTTTTTTTAGAGTTTATGTATTTATTTTTAGAGAGGAGAAGGGAAGGAAAAAAAAAGAGAGAGAGAGAAACATCAATGTGTGGTTGCCTCTCATGGGCCTCCTACCGGGGACCTGGCCCACAACTGTGGCATGTGCCCTAGACTGGGAATCGAACCAGTGACCCTTTGGTTTGCAGGCCGGCACTCAATCTATGGAGCCACACCAGCCAGGGCCAAAGATCATTTTTAAAGTGATAACTAACACCTGGGAGATAATCCCACGTTTCTCCTGGTTGTACAAAAATACATCTGACCCTTGAACAATGTGGGAGTTAAGGGCACTGATCCCTCTGTGCAGTCAAAAATCTGCCCATAACTGTTGACTCCCCCAAACCTTAACTGCAGTTGACTCTTTACATCTATAGACTCAGCCAACGCCAAGTCCCAGTTGGGAAACCACAGTTGGGAAGGCCACAACACTGTTTTCCATCTGTCATTGCTGAATCCACAAATGCAAAACCCATAGATACACAGGGCTGAGTATCAACGGAAAACAAATCTGTGTATAAGTGGAACTGTGCAGTTCAAAACTGTGCTGTTCAAGGGTAAACTGTAATCTTAAGTTCACAACAATAACCTACAAATCCAGTTCAAAGAAAGTATGTTCTACTTTCACATTCAAATAATAACCACTGTTTATTGACTGCCTGCTATGAATCTGGTACTATGATAAATGCTGCACATATAT
Organism: Tonatia bakeri; assembly: GCA_004024845.1. Taxonomy (NCBI): domain Eukaryota; kingdom Metazoa; phylum Chordata; class Mammalia; order Chiroptera; family Phyllostomidae; genus Tonatia; species Tonatia bakeri. The sequence continues at coordinate 12,791 of PVIA01013038.1, read as the reverse complement.
TACTAATATCACATTCGTATTAGGTGTCCTTATCTCAATTTTTATAAGTGAGAAAAGAGAAAGGTGAAAGAGGTTAGAAAGCTTGTTTACGATTCATAGCTATAAGCAGTGAGGGCAGATTTTGATCCCTGGCTTCCAAAGCCTGTATTTTCTACCATCGTTTGAGGTAGAAATCACTGGTAAAATGTAACCTAACTAAATGGATGCACAGGCTGCTTTTCTCACCACTCCATACTACTAACGATTCATTCTGCTTTTACTCTTGCCAAAGGGAACTGTTTATAATTTGTCACAAATTTCCTTAATGGGGGAACCAGTGGCAAAGTCCCTAGTAATTAATTTTTATTTTGAAAACAGGCAGCCATTATAAGTGACTGATCAGCCCTTCCTACTATAAAATGCAACATAGAGAAGACAACTATCTGGGCCCACAAATGATAGCTATCTGACTACTCTTACATAGCCAAAAAAAGCTTAATAATATAAACGCAGGAGGCTAATTCAAAGTCATTTTAAGTGTATCACCTCCAACTCCTTTTTTCAGCAACTCAGGGTGTATGTGAAATGTGTCGACTTGTGCGGAAGAGCAACACGCAGACTCCAATGCCATGCTCAACGCTGATGAGATGGCATGGTCCAAGTGGGAAAACACAGGTTTTTGCCAGACAGACCAGGGTAAGAATTCTAGTTTTGCTACTTAATTACTAGTAATTAATGTCTAAGCTTTTATTCCATGACATATAAAAATGATAACGCTATCTCATGGGGCTAGAAAAAGAATTAAATGAAATGACAAATTTAAAACATTTGGTACAATACTGAATAAATAACAGGTAATGTAAACTCCTTGGCACAGAGAAAATGTGTAATAAATGTAAGTTCCCCTTCCTTTTATCCTACAGGTAACACAGTGTCAGTGAAGAGTTTAAGGCAGGAAGTCATGAAATCCTAACAATTCATATGTCCTTTAAATCCATCCCTCCTTTCCAACCCCATTGCTGCCACCGTCATTCAGGCTCTCCCTCTCTCTCACACCTCCAGTAGCCCAACGGCTTCTCATCTGCTTCTGGTTATTCTACCTTGTTGGTCCCTACATTATTGCCAGATTAACATGCCTAAAACACTATCATGATCATGTCATTTCCCCACCATCTGACACTCACAGGCTTTCACAGACTGGTTGCGATATGCTAGCCTGCCTTACAGATGACTTCTCATTTAGTTAAATTAGTTACCTTGAGTATACAAACTGCTTCCCTAGATAGGTCATTCTTGCTATTCCCATTTTATATCCTCTCTCTCTCTCTAAACACCATTATTCAAATCTCAATTAAAATCCTTAATTCCTTATGATACGCTTTCCTGACAATCTCATGTACCAGTTCTCCCTGCTTGCTCTGAACCCTGGCAGCTCTGTCTCACCACTGAGCTGGTGTGAACTAACTTATATTTCAGTTATCTTTTCTGACCCAGAACAAAGAAAAATCAAGACTATGATAGCAGTGTTCACAAATACAAATGATTACTTGTGGAACAGGGGTTGAACTTAATATGAATAGACCCTGGGAATTAGTAAACTGGAATGAGCAGAGCATATGGCTTGATATAAGAAAGTAGTCTGAAATGTTAGAACTGCCTAAAAAGAGAATGCCTTAAGGGTCAGTAGAGGTATTTGCTACCTGTGAGTAGGGTTGTTACTGGAGTATTTTGAAAATATAGCAGTTAAGGGTGGTTCTGAGGGTACACCTGCATTAGCTCTTCCTTAGAAGAGCTCTAAGGAAGCCATATAGTACATTCATTAAGACCATAGGCGTTGGACTCAGGTAAACTAGAATTTGAATCCTGGCTCTGACACTTACTTACTATGTGTTCTTGGACAACATACTTTATCTTACTATACTTATCTCCTCATCTGTAGAATGAGGATAATACTTTCCTTTTCAGGTTGTTATTATAATGAAAAATATGGTATGTAAAATAAGTAGCTTTCTATCTGGGAAGTGGTAATATGCTGGTGCCTATTAATATTACTAACACACTAATTATAACGTAATTCCTAAAGCTTCAGATTCAATGACTTACAGGTGCCGTGTAAAATAAGTTCTCCAGGAGACTCTGGTCATACTGAGGGTCATTTGACTCACTGCTGCAATACATATCACTCCCAGGAGCTGGAGAATCTGGAGGAGAGCCTAGCCCATCCCAGTAATGACCTTGGGATAACTCAGCACTGCAGAGATAAGAAAAACAAAGCAAAAGAAGTTTCAGCTAAGCTATTCTCTTTTCAGTGAAAACAATCTAAAGTTCTAAACATAAAAGAAGGTATGTTAAACAGAAGAATCACATTAAACAGAAGACTATCTGATAAATATTTTCATATTATTTTCCCCTTCCTCTGGGATGCCAATAGATAGTATTAAAAAAATACATTACTAACACTGATTGTGATTTCATTCATTTATTTAACAAACATTTTCCTGGGCATCTATTATGTGCCAGGAAAAGGCCTTAGGTCCTAATTGATACAGAGATGGTTAAGTTATTCTATTCTTGTGTTGCTTATGGTTTAGCAGGGAGAAAAAAAAAAGAACTAATTAATTCTATTCAATGAGTTAAATGTTAATACACTGTCTTTGTGAATAATGGTTAATTCATAAATATGCTTTCTCCCACTAAACAAAAATAAGTGTATTTAGGTTAATTATGACAAGATTAGCTTTTTATAAAATACAGAAGTAACATACCCTACTTACAGTTTGTATGCTAATAAAGATAAGCATATAAATATGTATATATTTCATTTGTTTCCCCTATAGTAATACAGTGAAAATCTGTTAATGAACCTATTGAATTCTTTTTTTTAAACAGAGGCTTCTTTTTTCTTAGATTTTATTTATTTATTTTTAGAGAGGGAAAGGAGGGAGAAAGAGAGAGAGAGAGAAACATCAATGTGCGGTTGCTGGGGGCTATGGCCTGCAACCCATGCATGTGCCCTGACTGGGAATCGAACCTGTGATGCTTTGGTTCGCAGCCCGCGCTCAATCCACTGAGTTACGCCAGCCAGGGCTGAATTCTTAATAAATATGTTATTCATAATGAAAACAATATGTATTAAATAGTTAATATGTGCCAGACACTGTGCTAAGCATTTCAATTAATTCTTTCAACTTCCCTTTTAAGCTAGCTGCTATACCTTTTTTCCTCCTTTGATTTGTCAAGAATATTTTACACAATAACTACCTTCAAATTACATCATGTTCTTATAGTTCTGGCAACTAATAGATGCTTAATAAATGTTCCTTTCCTTAATCTATAACAGGGTTTTTCTCTTAGAACTATTGACATGCCGGGTCAGATAACTCTGTTATTGGGAGCATCTGTATGTTTTGGATTGCCGGACTCTACTGGCCAGATACCAGTAGCATTATCCCAGTTTTGACAACCCAAAATGTCTCCAGACATTACCAAATATCCCATGGGAAGTAGGGGAGAACCGTCCCACGTTGGGAACCACTCGTCTATAGTAATCTCTTTCTTGAAGGTCAGAACAGTCCCTAGCTGCCAAAACCCAACTAAGAACTTCCCAATCTACATGGCTTCTCCACAGCTGCTGTGCACTGCTCCTTTCTGAAGCACTACTTCTTGGTATTCTATACAACTCTATTTGCCACTTATAGTCCCCTCCACACAGACACACTCAGTTGCTGGTTTCCCCCACCTTACAGATCCTTAATGTTACCAAGATCTCCACTGTTCAACACACAGTCCTCCACCTTTTACATTTTTTTTCAAATTAACATTTCTTTGAATTTATTCTACCATCTATGGCATATTAAAAGGCATGCCATTTTTCTCCATGCAATATTTGGGACATACTCATACCAGAAACTAGGAGAGGTCAGAGCTATTCTGCACAGGCTAGAGGCCAGGGATTCCTGGGAGGACAGGAGACAGAAAAGTAAACACAAAAGGAGAGTGGGGTGGGGCTGGAATTAGCCTGAGACAAACACACTCTCAGCACTTCCCTCTTTTTCTTAAATATTTTTAAATCAAACATTAAAAAAAACGGGATTACAAGACATAAAAATAAATAGTAGCAGCCTGCCTTCTCACTTTCAACTCACTCATATATTTCTTCTGGTATTTACCTTTATATTGCTGAGTAACATGTGTATGACTATTTTCTGATTTCTCACTTTTAAAAAAAATTTTATTTAATTTTTGTTCAAGTACACTTTTCTTTTACTCCCATCCTAGCCACCCCCCCCAGCCCTCCCCACCTCCCTTCCATCTCCACCCCTCCTAGTTTTTGTCCATGTGTCCTTCATACTTGTTCCTGTAAACCCTTCCCCCTTTCCCCTGAAATTTCCTCCCCTCTTCCCTCTGGTCACTGTCAGCCCCTTCTGTATTTCAGTGTCTTTGGTTATATTTTGCTTGTTTGTTGTTGTTGATTAGGTTCCTGTTAAAGGTGAGATCATATGGTATTTGTCTTTCACTGCCTGGCTTATTTCACTTATCATAATATTTTCCAGTTCCATCCACACTGTTGCAAAGGGTAGGAGCTCCTTCTTTCTTTCTGCTGCATACAATTTCATTGTGTAAATGTACCAGAATTTTTTGATCCATTCATTTACTGATAGGCACCTAGGTTGCTTCCAACACTTGACTATTGTAAATTGTGCTGGTATGAACATTGGGTGCATATGCTCTCTGATTTCTCACTTTTCTAAAAGACTTACAGACTTCCTATTATGAAAAATGAAGAATCCACTCTCTTATACCATTACTCTTGGACACAGATTTCCTTTTCACCCATCTTCTCAATTCAGTTATATTATAATATTTGGCAGTTAGTCTTCACACCTAATCTTATGTCAGAGCCAAGTATAATTTTTCACTTTCTTAACTTCTAGTTTCCTTGTTTTAATAACTGCCTTAATTTTCATCTACTTAGTTTTCTATGTGCCTATTACTATTTCATTATTGAACTCTCCAAGAGAACTGAAAATTTCCTCTCAATTTGGTCAAACACAGGAGGAATGTGTCTCCATCTACACACCCCCTCCTCACCAGGAAATGGAAATATTCCTAGTTAAGCCCTGTCCAGCTCCCACAAGGAGTATTTATTCTCTAATATGATACATATCTTAAACCTCCTTTTCTTTTTGTGTTATATCCCCTACTTCTTAGACTCTATGCCATATGCTTTCTTCCTTTATTCTCCTGTGGTAAAAGTATCACTCTGTGCTTTCCCAAGGAACAGTGCAAGAGAAGTAAACTTTTGAGTCCCTGGAGGCATGAAAATATTTTCACTTTACCATTGAACTTGACTGATTGAGAATGAAATTGATGTTAAAAATTCAGAATTTTTGGAATTCTCTAAGTATTTCTCCATTGCCTTCCATGGGCTGGTGGAAGTCTTTTGTTTGTTTCTAGCTTTACTGAGGTATAATTGACAAGGGTACTTAAAAAATATTAGAAGTGTACAATGTGATGATTTGATATACATATAAATTGTGAAAGAATTCTTCCCATTGAATTAATTAAAACATCTATCACCTCACATATTTGCTTTTTTTGTGGGAGAAGTGAGAACATTTAAGTTCTATTCTCTTAGCAAATTTCAACTGTACAATACAGTGTTATCAACTAGTTACCTAGTCACCATATTATACATTAGATCTTCAGACCTTATTCAACTTAGAACTGAAAGTTTGTGCCCCTTTATCAATTTGTCCCCATTTCTCCTGCCCTCCAGAAACCATTTTTCTAATCTCTGTTTCTATGAATTTGACTGCTCTGTCTATTCTGCTTGTTGGCTCATTAGATTCCACATGTGAAATCATATGGTACTCATCTTTCTCTGACTGGCTTATTGTACTTTAGCATAATGCTCTCTAGGTCCATCCACACTGTTGCAAAAGCTAAGACTTCCTTCTCTACAGTAGTATTCCATTGTGTAAGTGTACCACTGCTCTAATGAACACTTGGGCTGCTCCAAAGCTTGGCTATTGTAAATAACGCTGCAATGAACATAGAAGTGCATATATTCTTTTGAATGTGTTTTGGTTTTCTTCAGATACATTTCCAGAAGAATTGCTGGGTCATAAGGCAGTTCCATTTTTAATTTTTTGAGGTAACTCCATACTGCTTTCCACAGTGGCTGCACCAATCTGAATTCCCACCAACAGTGCACAAGTGTTCCATTTTTTCCACATACTCACCAACAATATTTGTTGTTTGTTGATTTATTGATGATAGCTATTTCATATTTTTTAAAAAGATTTTATTTTTACGGAGAACGGAAGGGAGGGAGAAAAAAAAGGAGAGAAACATCAGTGTGTGAAAGAAACACCAATTAGTTGCCTCTGGAATGCGTCCCAACTGGGGCCCAGCTTGCAATGCAGGCATGTGCCCTGACTGGGAATTGAAATGGTGAATTGAAATGGTGACCTTTGGCTTGCAGGAGGATGCTAAACCTTCTGAGCTATCCCGTCGGGCTAATGATAGCCATTCTGACAGGTGTGAGGTGATATCTCATTGTGGTTTTAATTTGCATTTCTCTGATCATTACTGACATTGAGAATCTTTCCATATGCCTAAGGACCATCTGTATGTCCTCTCTGGAGAAGTGTCTATTCAGGTCATCTGTCCATTTTGTTATTAGATTGTTTTTTTTTTAAGATTTTATTTATTTATTTTTAGAGAGGGAAGGGAGGGAGAAAGAGAGAGAGAGAGAGAAACATCAATGTGTGGTTGCTGGGGTCCGTGGCCTGCAACCCAGGCATGTGCCCTGACTGGGAATTGAACCTGCGATGCTTTGGTTCGCAGTCCGTGCTCAATCCACTGAGCTACGCCAGCCAGGGCAGATTGGGGTTTTTTTAGTGTTGAGTTTTGTAAGTTCTTTATAAATTTTGGATATTAACCCCTTATTAAATGTATCATTGGTGAATATGTTTTCCCATTCAATGGGTTGTCTTTTCATTTTGTTGCAAAAACGTTTTAGTTTGATGTACTCCCATTTGTTTATTTTTTCTTTGGTTTACCTTGTCTGAGGAAACCTATCACAAAAGATACTGCTACATGAAACATCCGAGATTTTACTGCCTATGTTTTCTTCTGGGATTTTTATGGTTTCAAGTGTAACATTTTAAGTTTTTTAATCCATTTTTAGTTTAATCTTGTAGATGGTGTAAAGTGGACTAGTTTCATTTTTTTGTGTGTATCTGTCCAATTTTTCCAACACTATTTATTAAATAGACTATCTTTACTCCATTGTATGTTCTTGCTTCCTTTGTCAAATACTAATGATCATAAAGATATGGATTTATTTCTTGGCTCTCTATTTGGTTCCATTGATCTATATGTCTGTTTTTATGCCAGTATCATACTGTTTTAATTACTATGGCCTTGTGCTATAGTTTGACATCAGGGAGTGATTCTTCCATCTTTTTTCTTCGTTCCCAAGACTGCTGTGGCTATTTGGGGTCTTTTGTGGTCCTATATAAATTTTTGAAATATTTGTTTTAGTTCTGTGAAGTATGCCACTGGTATCTTGATAGGAAGTGTTAAATCTATAGATTGTTTTGGGTAGTATGAACATTTTAATGATGTTAATTCTTCTCCATGATCATGGTATATGCTTCCAATTATTTTTATCTTCCTCAATGTCTTACAATTTTCTGAGTATAGGTCTTTTACATCCTTGGTTAAATTTATTCCTAGGTATTTTATATTTTTCATGCAATTGTAGATGGTATTGTTTTCTTAATTTCCCTTTCTGCTAGTTCATAAATGGTGTATAAAAATGCAACTGATTTCTGAATATTTGTTTTGTATCCTGCCACTTTACTGAATTCATTATCAGTTCTAGTAGTTTTTTGGTGGAATCTTTAGGGTTCTCTATATACAGTATCATCCATCTGCAATAATGACAATTTTACTTCTTCCTGTATGATTTGGATGCCTTTTATTTCTTCTTGTCTGATTGCTGTGTCTAGAACTTCTAGTACTATGATGAATAAGAGTGATGAAAGTGGACATCCCTGTCCTGTTACTCATCTTAAGGGAAATGCTTTTAGTTTTTGCCTAATAAGTATGATGTTGGCTGTGAAACTGTCATATATGGCCTTTATTACATTGAGGTATTTCCTTCTATATCCAGTTTGTTGTGAGGTTTTATCATGAATAGGTGTTGAATTTTGACAGATGCTTTTCTGCACCTACCGAGATTATGATTTGTATCCTTCATTTGGTTAATGTGGTGTGTCACATTTATTGACTGTGGATGTCGAACCATCCTTATATCCCTGGAATAAATTCCACTTGATCACAGTGTATGATACTTTTAATATAATGTTGGTTTTGATTTGCTAACATTTTGTTGACGATTTTTTTAATCCTCACTTGAGGATATGTTTATTGATTTTAGAGAGAGAGAAAGGAGGCAGGGAGAGAGAAAGACAGAGAGAGAGAGAGATACATCAGCTCTGTCTGGTGTAACTCAGTGGATTGAGCGTGGGCTGTGAATCAAAAGGTCACCAGTTTGATTCCCAGTCAGGGCACATGCCTAGGTTGCCGGCCAGGTCCCCAGGAGGCGGGCACATGAGAGGCAACCACACATTGATATTTCTCTCCCTCTCTTTCTCCTTCCTTTCCCCTCTCTCTAAAAAGAAATAAATAAAATCTTAAAAAGAGAGAGAGAGAGAGATACATCAACATGAGAGAGAACATCAACTGGTTGCCTCCCATATGCACCCTGACTGGTGATTAAACTTTTTGGTATATAGGGATGATGTCCCAACCAACTGAGCCACCCAGCCAGGGCTGTTGAGGATTTTTGCATCTATGTTCTTCAGGGATATTGGCTTGTCACTTCCTTTCTCATGGTGTCCTTGTCTGGCTCTGTATCAGACATCATGGTGAGTGCTTGCATGCTTGTTAAGAACAACTTCTTATTACAGTATTAAGTCTTGTGGACGCGATCTCTATTAGTTTTCAGAGGTACATGTTTTGGGAGCCCATCTCTTTCTGGTGGGAATTTTAAAAGTTGAGGCACTACAGGTGAGGCACTTCTCCTTTGTTCAAGAAGAAGCTAGGAGTTGGGGATTCTCTCCTGAAAATGTATGACACTTTGCAGGGCGGGACTTATGGTGAGAGTGTTTCAGCCTTTCCTACCCATTTTGATGTTATTTTCTTATTTGTCTGATGTGTAGAAGTTGCTCATTTCCCTTCTGGATCTCTTATGGTGGAATTGCTTTCTGTGTAACTGTACGTTCGGTGCATCCACGGGAGGAGGAGAGCTGAGAAGCGTCTAATGTTACCATGTTGGTCAACTCTCTGGAATATGTCATTCCAATTTCTGATACTGTATATATAACCATTCTTTCCTTTCTGAAAGTTTTTAAGATTGTCTCTGCATACCCAATATTTTGAAAATTCAAGATTGTGTACCTTCATCTGTCTTTTTTCATTCACTTTGCTAAATTCCTGATCTTATGTTTTTTCAACCAGTTTTATTTAGACACACTTCACATTACATACAATTCACCCATTTAAAGTGAGGAAGTTAACATTTTTAGTACATTTACAAATATGAATAAACCATCACTACAGGGAGTTTTAGAACATTTTCATCAGCTCAGAAAGAAACTCCATATCCTTTAGCTATTACCACTATGACCATCCATCATACCGAGCCTTAAGCCACTAATCTACTTTCTGTCTCTATAGATTTGTGTATTTTGTACATTTCATATAAATGGACTACAAATATGTACTCTTTTGTGACTGGTTTCTTTCATTTAGCATGTCTTCAAGGTATATCCACACTGCAGCATGTTATCAGTATTTTACTTCTTTTTATGGCCAAATAATACTCCATTGTATGGAAATACCACTTTTAAAAAATCCATTCATCAGCTGATAAAAATTTTTGATTATTATAAATAATGTTACTATGAAAATTCAGGTACATGTTTTTGCATGGCCTTGTTTTCACTTCCCTTGGTTTTATGCCTAGAAGATGAACTGCTGGGTCACATGGCAAATCTATGTGTAACAGTTTGAGGAACTGACAGACTGTCTTTCAAAGTGGCTATAACGCTGTTGAAAAGACTACTCAACACTGCTACCAGCAGTATGTGAAGGTTCTAAATTCTCCACATGCTCACCAGTACTTATTACCTGACTTTTTGTAAACTTAAAAAAAAAAAAGATTTTATTTCTCTAGAGAGGGGAAAGGAGGGAGAGAGAGAAATATCAATGTGTGGTTGCTTCTTGTGTGCCCCGCACTGGGGACCTGACCCACAATGCAGGCATATGCCCTGACTGGGAATCGAGCCCATGACCCTTTGGTTTGAAGGCTGGCATTCAATCCACTGAGCCACACTAACCAGAGCAATTATCTGACTTTTTGGTTCTAGCAATCTTGGTGGTTATAAAGTAGTATTTTATTATGGGTTTTATTTGCATTTCTCTAATAACGAATAGTGTCAACATCTTTTCATGGGCACATCAGCCATTTGACTATCTTCTTTGGAGAAATATCTATTTAAATCCTTTACCTATATTGTTAATTAGATTATTTGTCTCTTAATCATTAAATTATATGGGTTCTTTATATACTGTAGATATGTCATTTATCAGAAAAAAGATTTGCAAATATTTTCTCCCATTCTGTGGTCTTTTACTTTCTGTAGTTGTCTTTTTACTTTCTTAATATTATTTTTTGAAGTACATTTTAAATTTTAATTTAATCTAATTTATTCTATTTTTTGTTGTTGCTTATGTTTTCACTGTTATATCTAAAAATCCTCTCCCAAATCCAAGGTCATAAAGATTACCTCTATGCTTTCTTCTAAGAGTTTTATAGTTTTAGCTCTTCTATTTAGCTATTTGATCTATTTTGAGTTAATTTTTGTACATGATTTGAGGTAAGGGTCCAATTTCATTTTTTTTATGTGTGGCTAGCCAGCAGTCTTAGCACCATTTGTTGAAAAGACTATTCAATGAATGATCCTGATACCCTTGTTGAAATCAGTTGACTGCAGACACATGGGTTTATTTTTAGACCGTTGCATTGATTTATATGTCTGTTCTTATGCCAGTACCAAATTGACTTGTTTACTGCTGTTTTGTAGAAAGTTTAAAAACAGGGAATAAAAAGGTCCTCCTCCTTTTTATTTCTTCAAGATTGTTTTGGCTATTCTGGGTCCCTTGCAATTTCATAGGAATTTTAGAAATCAGCTCATCAATTTCTACAAGGGATTTCTATAGAGATTGCATTAAGTCATAAACATGGGATTTTTTCCTCCAATTTTTAGATCTTTTAAATTTCTTTTAACAATGTTTTATAGTTTTCAGAGTTTATGTTTTGTACTTTTGGTAGATTTGCTACATATCAGATCTTGTCATCTGTGACTAGAGATAATTTTACTTCTTCCCTTCCAATTGCAACCTTGTTATTTATTTTCTCTTGCGTAATTGTTCAAGCCACATAGGTAATAAGTGGTAGACCCCAAATTACAACTTGTGTTTATGTAAAATCCTCGATCTTTTCGTTATACCCTGCTAACACTGGGGTTGAGGACAGAGCTGGGAGATTAAGAATGGAAATGTGGGCGCTCTCCCTCCAGGGAGCACTCCATTCCCCCTCTCCCTCTTCTTTCCCCACAGGCAAAATAAAAAATAAAAGAGAATGGACAGGTGGATTAAAGACCATTCTGTAAGTGAGGCTAAGAATAAAAGGCTCAAGATTATATTTTTATTTAGTGGGTAATGAATAATAATTTTTATTTAGTGTTTAACAAGTAAGCAAGGGAATGTCTAGGTTTTTCTAAGGAAGTATTACTTTATGAAGATAAGTCTGGGAACAATATACACAATAATTTGGAGGAAGAACTTAAAACAAAGAAAGCTAGTTAAGAGCTCTTACCTGCCCAATAGCAGCTGTATGGCTCTCGTATCAGCTTTTGTGTCATGTTTCCAAAATGTATTCTCAGTTGCAGGGAGGAGGTGATCTTCAACATGGTCTTTAAATTGATTCTTAGATAAGGCTTTGATTCTAAGGTGTGGAAAAACACTTTCTAAGTGGCTGACATACAGAAAAAATTTAAGTCAGAATTAACAGAGCTAAAAGATGGTTCAACAGGGAAAATTTAACATACTTTAGATGTAACTACCTTAAATATACATAAAACTTCATAATTTACAAAGCCCTTTCCTACAATCTCATTTCATTTCTTTAACAGATGGAGGAGGGAATACCCTATGTTATATATAAGCATGCTGGTTCAGAGAGAGCAAAGAATTGAGCCATTTGCATGTTTAGTAAGTGCAAGTGCTGGGTCTAAATTTTGAGTGTCTTAATTTCTAGTTTAGGCTTCTTTTCCACCACATTAAGAATTGTTTTCTGAACGCCAAGGCACATCATAATTACATTAGCCAAGGTAAAAATGAAGGAGAGAATCCTAGAAGCAGCAAGAGACAAGGGGACAGTAACCTACAAAGGAGTTCCCATCAGACTGTCAGCTGATTTCTCAAAAGAGACCTTACAGGCAAGAAGGGGCTGGCAAGAAGTATTCCAAATCCTGAAAGGCAAGGACCTACATCCCAGATTGCTCTATCCAGCAAAGCTTTCATTTAGAATGGAAGGGCAGATAAAGTGCTTCTCAGATAATGTCAAGTTAAAGGAGTTCATCATCACCAAGCCCTTATTTTATAAAATGTTAAAGGGACTTACCTAAGAAAAAGAAGATTAAAAATATGAACAGTAAAAAAAAAAAAGAAAG
>PVIA01013037.1:0-34329 GCA_004024845.1 Tonatia bakeri | reverse complement strand
ATAATTAGAAGCCACCCACCAGATCTGTTTCCTGTAAACGCTTTTGCCAAGAATTACACTGAGTCAGGTTCTCAGTTGCAGACGTTGGAATACAGTCCAGCTAATTCGAACACTTACGGATTCCTTATCAGTTGCTCAGAATGTATTGATTGCTGACAGAACTTACGGGAGGCGGAGGGCAAGCAGACGTGATTCACAGGCAGGAGTGAGGCAGCGGGAAAGACGTCCGGCCAGCAGGGTCCAGTGGAGACCCCAGGACCAGAGCTTCCCACACCCACGGGTCTCCGACTACCAGACTCCCCGTCGGGAGGCCTGACCCCCTGACTCCCCTGCTCGCGACTCCGCTGCGCCTTGAAGTCCCTCTGGGGGCCTGGGCTCTGCTTGGCCAAACCTGGGGTGCACACAAGTCCTGCTGGACAGGACGAGGGGGCCTGGTGCGGGGAGGTGCCGCGTGGGCGTGGCTAGGTGGGCAGGTCTGCAGCTAAGGCTGCCCCCGCCTATCCTCTCCACCCTGGTTTATGTTGGTCAGCGCCGGCTGGTTTCAGCACAAACACGTGAGCAAACGAAGCCGGGCCTCTTGACAGCCAGGCTGGCCGCACACCTTGGGCATTTCAGGGCGAGGTGGACGCTGTGTCCTCATCACGGGCCGGTCAGGAAGCTGTCTCTCGGAGCTGCGCTCACGACGCAGGAGTCCCGCGGATGTGAGCTCTGTCCCCACGGCTCAGCTCCACGCCCTCGTCCCCGCCGCGCCTTCGAACTGTAAGAGGATCAGACCTCAGAGACTCGGGTGTGCGGATGCGTGTGACGACGCTCAGCGTTTGCTCTGCTGCAGCGAATGGTGCCCCCGAGGACAAGGTCTGTTTCTGTTTGTGTGAACACGTAACTGTGTGTGCGTGTTCCACACATGTGTGGACGCGCCCTGGTCCACAACACGCATTCCAAAACCGAGGTGCCATTGGGCTGCGATAAGTAGATGCCGCTCTATTTGTTGCAGCACCGAAGAGACTAATTTAATCAGTTATGATTTTGAAGCTTAAGCTACTTGCATAGGACCGGCGAGAGAACCCTGCCAGGTGTTAGGAGAGTTGGCCGTCTCTTCCCCGAAGGTCTGGAGACACAGAGGAGGGATGGAGCAGACGCCGGAGCCCTTGTGTTCGGGGTCACCCCGTGCTGGGCGCTTCCCACCTTCCTCTGAGCTGTGTGAGGGGCCTGGCGTCCCCAGCTGGGCTGCCCAAGCAGGGAGGGCCTTTCTGGCCGGCTTGCTCCAGACACTGGAGTTCTACCGGCAGCTGAAGGTGGGCTGGTGAGCCCAGAGAGCCTTCCGGCCACACCTGGGGGGAAGCGCTGTCCTTTCCGCCATGCACCATGCATCTATTAAGCATCCACAGCATGCCTGCAGCAGGGCTTGGGCACAACCGTGGAAGAGGGAGGCGACGTCTCAGAAACTTGAGGGGCCTGCATGTCACCTTGGATGGGCACAGATGCACACAGGCTGCTTTCTCTGGAAGAGGCAGGGGGTGCGTGACCCAGAGTGGGCAGAACCTATGGGAGCAGCTCACCGGGGGGCCACTGGGGTGGCTTGCCAGTGGGGCCGGGAGTGGCCCAGGCAGTGGGACTCGGAGACGTGGCTGGAGGGGAGAGGAGTCTGCTTTCAAGTCCGGAGGTTGGGGTTCATGCAGGCATGGGGGGGCCGCTCTGAAGAGAGGGCACGTCCGTGGTCTGGACTGGAGCTCAGCGTTTAATTACCACGCTTCTGGAGTAGTCGGGCCTGCAGGCAACTCCCACTTCCTTTGATCCCCTTTCTCCTGCAGGAAAAGGGAAGGCTTTACGGCGAGGACCTGTCAGGCGCGGGGTCCCGATCAGCTTCGGCTGTTTAAGAGAGGATGGCTCTTCGTGCAGCTGTCGGCTGTGGGCTCAGGCGGGGACACCTCTCGCTTTGTGGCGCGTCCGTGTCGTGTTTGTGTCGTGTGTTGGCGCCGGGACCACACTCATCGCAGGCTTATTAGTTCCGAGCACACGATTCGCTGTGTGTGTTTGGAATGTGCGGTCGGCAGATTTTTAAGTTTTCCACCTTTTTTTCTGCTGGGAGTTCCTCACAGGACAGACACCAAGCCGAGCTGCCTGGAAGCAGCTGTCCTTACGGCCCGTCAGCTCCTCCTGAGCATGTGGTGGGGGGAGGAGACCAGACCCTCTGGTCCGCATCCAGGGCCCCCAGCGAGCCCCGAGCTCCGGGGAGGGACCCACGGCCCTGGGGGGCGGACTCCCCCGCGGTCCCTCTTACTCACCTGTGGCGACAGGTGCACAGTAAGTGAGATGCTGCTCAGCAGCAAACCGAACCCGGGCCCCAGCCCTCGGCAGCATTTCCCCACCACGCCGGCCAGTGGGCCAGGTCAGGGTCGGGCTTCTGTGGGGCTCCGGTGCGGAGCCAGCGTCCGAGCAGCTGCCCAGGCTGAACGTGCCACGTGGCCTCTCCCCCAGCACCGGGCAGACTGCCCCCCACACAGAAGGGGTGGCGTGGGAAGGCCTGCCTTCCGGGTCCTGACACACACGTGTGCAGTGGGGTCAGCAGGTCCAGACTCTGCAGGATCCATGTGAGTGCCCTGGGGCCTCCAGGGTGCACCCCCCACCCTCCCGGTCCCTGGAGAAGGTGCTCCCTGCAGGGACGGGTGCTCGGGTCAGAGAGGCGGCTGGGAGCCCTGCCTTCGTCCCTGGGGATTTGCCAGAGCCGCGCGGGAGCCTGCCGAGAACTTCGGGTGAAATCCCTGCTCCTCTTTCCTCCGTATCCCGGACGGCTCCCATTTGCAGAAATCTTTGGTTTTTAGCACCATTTCCCGGGCTCCCTGCCGCTCTCCTGACCCTCCCCCGCTGTGCCGCAGGGAGTGTCAGAGTCATTTTTTTTTAAGCAGTGAAGCTTCTAAAAATCATCTCTGCGCTGTCCTAAAAAGCGCGCATCTCGGGAGCCAAGTGCTGCCCCCTGAGGGTCTAGCGCTGTGTTTCCCCTGTGCCGTGTCAGAGTGCCCGCGGGCCCACGAACACACACGCTTCCTCCATATCGAGGCGAACTCCGAGTATCCGCGGTGCCGAGAGATTCCGGATAGCGTTGCCCCACTTTCCCCACACATACTGTCCGAGAGTGAGGCTTCAAGATGTTGCTTCGAGGGAAACCGTCCGACTGCAGGTCACTGGGTCACTGACCCTGAGTTCTGCTCAAAGAATGCTCTGGCCATGGAGGCAGAAACGTTCAGCCTGTGTGCGCAGCAAGTAGCAGTGGGAACCGGCCCCGTGTTCCAGGGCTGAGGGTCCTCGAGCCGCGTCGTCCAGTCATGACCTGGTGAGTGCAAAGGGGCTCCGCTCCGCTCCGGTCGCCGAGCTGGTGCCACGTGGCCTCGGTGTCTGTCTAGCCGCCGCCCAGGGAGCTGACAGACGGCACCCAGTGAGGGCTTCCTCGGCGCCCAGGCCTGTGCCCCCGTGCCTGGCTCTGGACCCTCCGTTCGCCGCGGGCGCTCCTCGTCTCCCTGGCGGCCCTCCCGTGGGAGCTGAAGCTCTAGACCGTGTCTGGTCTCCCCTCTTCACCTGCAGAGAGGGGGCGCGGCCTCCAGCCTGTTGGAATACACGGCCATTTCAGGGGCTGGCAGGTGCATTGCTGAGGACTGCCACAGAGCAATGACAGCAAGCAGGAAGTGTTGTCACCGTGACTGCTGGGGAAAATGCCGCCGTCTGCGCAACTGAAGACAGTCCCTCAGGTTCGAGTTCACGCCCGCACGTCCACGCCACCGCAGTGCGTGTGCGTTCCGTCTCTGTGCACGCACCGCTCCTTGGAAGGCCTGCTCCAAGGAGGTCAGTTCAGTTGTTTATGGCTTCTCGAGGTGTCCGTCCCCAAGGGAAAGAAAAAGCACTCTGGTCTCCCGAGGGGCGAGGTGCGGCCCCTGGCTACCACTGAGCACGGGCCGGGCCAGGCAGCTGCCTGCACTGGAGGACACTGAGACCTCGGCTGCATCGGTGAACGACCTGGACTTGGTGTTTCAACTTGGCGCTTCGCCCGAACACGCAGCGTGTCACAGCCCCTGGGCCGTGTGGCGACACAGGGCGGTTCCGGGCGGTTCCCATTTCTCAGCAGTGGAGACTTCTGCAGTTTCGCTGACCTGCTCCTGCAGGACGACCCCGTGGCACCCACGACCGTCCCTCGCCACGCGTCTCCGGGACAAGCAAAGTCCTCCTAGATCTGTTCTCCGTGTGTCCAGTTTCTTTACAGCGATGCTGGGGACCAGGACGAACATCTCTGTGACAAGATTCCTGCACTGTCCTTACTGAGCCTCGAGTTGGAGTGGCGGTGACCTGGGTGAAGGGGCCGGTCATGCCGTGAATGGAGTCTGAGCAGCCTGGTCCGTTGAGAGAGGGTCTCCCCACAGCGTGACACGCTCGGCTGAAAACCAACCAAATTCTCCCGCAGGCTCCCAGGTGTCCCGGGACCCTTGGAGGGGCTGGTCCACCCCCTGACCTTTAGGGTCCTCAGGGGCCTTGGGCCCTTCGTGGGTGAGGCGGGCATGCCAAGCGAGAGGCCCTGACTGGGGCACTCGTGCGTTACAGGCCCCGGGCAGCAGCGGGCATGGTGCTGTCAGCTCTGAGGTGCAGAGGACAGAGCCGGCCCTCCCTCCCTCCCTCCCTCTGAGAGGTGGTGGGAGGAGCCACGAGGCAAATCTCTGCTGTGCAGCAGGACAGACTGACTCAGCAGCTTCCTGGAGCCCAGGCCCCTCCCCTCGTCGGGGCTGGGACTGGGAATTCCTGTGCGGCCTCCGCCCCTCAGCCACGCTGTGGCCTGCCCTGCCCTGTAGTGATACCTGCTGGACACTCCAGGACCCTTTCGCTGAACCTCTGTCTGGGAGCGGTGCCTGTTCCCAGGGTGGGAAGGGCACAGGGCCGCAGGTTTGCGTCTGCGCAGTGGGCGTGTCTGACCTAGGTCCACGCAGTGAGAGAGCCGGGCGGGGGCTGGGATTGGTGGGGAGCGACACCGTGCCGGTTTCAGGATGAAACGGGGTCTGAGAGGGCCCCATGCCTCTCAGTGCAGCGCTCGGACGCACCACCTGGGGGCGTGCCCCGACCCGTGCCTCCACCGGTGCCCCCACATCAGTGGGCTCTCGGTACGATTGTTCAGACAGACAACCACGCGGGTCATTAGCTTCCCCATGAATCATCTGAATGACGTTTGTGGCAACTGAGATCAGACTCAGTCTCAAAGCATGCTGTGATGTATTTTTGCAATAAAAGTATCAAGTTCATTTAAGCAATCACTTTTTAAAGCGCTGTCTCTCCCCCAGTGGGTCCCCACCAATCGGATCCTCACAGGTGACTGCTGTCCCGTCCGTCCCCGCCGAGTCCCCGCACGGTGTCCACATGGCAACCCGCTGGCCAGCCTCCACCCGTGCCCAGGCTGGTCTGGACGATGACCAACAGAGACAGAGGTGGTGGAGTGAAGTGACAGAGGGACATGCTCGCAGGCCGTCCTGTGAGGGGTGGAGAGTCATCGAGCGCCTCCTCCGACAATGGGCTCTGGAGCGTTTCTGACGTCCTGGGGGCATGGCACTGCGGGGACTGGCGCGGGGGCGAGCTATTTCCTCACCATGGCGGGGAGCGGGTGATGGATGGTCTTCTCCTGACTCTCAGCTGTGGCCACCATGGGGTGGCACTGTTTCTTCTCTGGTCCTCGTGGTGGCAGGACATGACCTAGCAGTCGCCCCCACACGGGCATCCTGTGGTGGGGAGCCCCTGGCCAGGTGGGAGCCTGTCGCCCGTGTTTATTAGCTCAGCCCATTGGAAGGAGTCCAGCTCCCAGGTACAATGGTGGAGACTGCATTGCAGACCGCCAGGCGGTCAGTCCCCTGTCCAGTCAGGAGCTCGGAGTCAGAGGGCAGAGGTCCTAGTTGGGGGTATGGGTAGTGTCAGGGGACGGTGGAGGCTGCGGGCTCTGGGGGTGGGCTTCCTGCCACAGGTGGTCAGCAAAGTCCCTGGCCCCAGCGGGATGGGCTGGAGGTGGGCACAGGCCGGGACGGTGGCTGTCAGAGGGTTGTGGGTGTGGAGAAGGGCTGGGAGCTCAGTTGTTCTTACAGATGCTGGGTGGGGACAGTTGGCCCTGTGTGGCCAGCCCCTGGTAGTGGGCTGTCCAAGTCGAAGGGGTGGCCCTGGTAAGTCTGGTACCCCTTTGGCTGCCATCTCTTTGTTAGTGTAAAAGCCTGTTTGATTTAAAAAGTAGTCCAGCATGTCAGGATTCTGGGGCTTTTCTCTCCATGTCAACGCCCATGAAAGTGAGGAGCATTGGCGGTCAGTGGCACCTGAGGTTGCTGCAGGCCAGTGGCCGTCTGGCCAGCGACAGCCACCCCGACCGTATGAAACGGTGTCCGGAGCTCAGAGGCAAACCTCGGGCAAGGAGACGCTTGCTGCTTCGGTGCCCAGGGAGCCATGCTGGGCTGGGCGAGGGCAGACCCCTGAGCAGACACAGAGTCAGGCTGTGCAGCGGGGCTGACTCCCAGCGGCACTGGACCAGGGCCTGCGGTTCTCTGACGGACTGTCTTGGAAGTCCCGCCTTTCCCGGCCTCCGGCGCCACAGTGTCTGGGGGTCTGTGGAGACAGAGGCTTAGGCCCGGGAGAGATCTGGCAGAGCTGGACCCTGCGTGTGGAGTGTAGAAACCCTTTGCGGCTGTTCCTGCCGTGCGAGTCACACCTCACTGTAATCATGTCACACCACACACAGTCACTTCTGTGCGGTCACACGCATGGGCGGCAGCACACACGCAACCAGCTTCGACAGACGCCTGGACCAGCGGGACCCGCCCCTCGGTCTCAGCGCACGGCATTTTTACTGCCCGGCAGGCCGCTTCCAACTCATTCTCTGCCGGTGCCCTCACCCAAACCCCGGAGGCGGACTCATCTGGGTCTGTATCTCGGTGGACTGCCCGTCCCAGGGCAGAGACCCACCCAGGACCTCACGGAACGCCGGGGACGGCACTGCATGGGTGTCGGAGAAGGTGTTGCTGAGGCGACCCGGGTGAGAGTGTGGGGCAGATCTTTCGTCTCCTTCATGGTATTTTTTACTCGTCCTGCCGTTTGCGATTTGTCTGCTTTCATCTCAAATTTTCATCCGGTTTTGCCTTTGTCAGAGTTCAGCGGTTAGGAGTGAGTCTCAGGGTCATTCTGTCTTCTTGACCAGCGAACCCTTTTGTGCTTTTGGCAGCTGCCCCGGGGGTGTCCGCGGCGTGTCTGCCCGGTCGCTGGCCGCACTGCAGTGGACACTGAGCTCAGCACGCGGGCGACGTCCCTGCCTCCCTTCGCTGGGCGCCGGAATCGGTCGCCCAGTTGTCTCCAGTCCGGCGTGGCGGTCTCAGCCCTTCAGTCGGAGCGTTTGAGCATCGCACTGACTGTGACCATCGATGACGCTGGTTTTTACCGGGTCGGCCGCCCGCTGGCTGCTCGTTCCCCCCACTGGCTTCCCGTGCCATCATCCTCATGTCCCTGGGTGACTCCGCCACGCCGACAGACTCCACTGGGACCTCCTCTCACTTCGCTTTCATCACGTTGCCGCCGCGAGGGCCGGACCCCGTGTGTGAGGATGAGTTTACGTTACAGCACATGCGAGAGGCACGCAGCGCTGTGGGCTGGCGAGGGTCGGTGAATTTCGTGCCAGTCACCACGGTCCTACGATTAACCCTAATTAACAGACGCATGGTGTAAGGCGTGTTTAAGATCACCCAAACGATAAAGCCAAACTTCAGCTCAGCCATAAAAAGCCAGAGCTGCTATGAGCCCCGCTACGAAGGCGACTGAAATATCTGAACATGGGACAGCTAGGGCCTGAGCTGGGATTAGACACCCCACTACGCTCAGCCTTAACCCGAAAGATTAACACGACCAAATTCTTTGCCAGAATACTACTAGCTAAAGCTCAAAACTCAAAGGACTTGGCGGTGCCTTATACCTTTCTAGGGGAACCTGTTCTACAATCGATAAGCCCCGATAAACCTCACCGACCCTTGCCAACTCAGCCCATATGCCACCATCTTCGGCAAACCCTGGAAAGGAATTACAGTCAGCTTAATTATTGTACATAAAAAACATTCGGTCAAGGTGTAGCTTACGGGTTGGAAAGAAATGGGCTACACTCCCCACCACCATCTGGTACACGAAAGTCCCCGTGAAATCCATGGCTGAAGGTGGATTCCGCAGTAAATTGAGGCTACAGCGCTTGGTTGATAAGACCATGAAGCTCACACACCCCGCCCGTCACCCTCCTCAGACACTGACGGCGACCCCAATCCTGTTAATAACTCGCCGCACCTGCTGGAGGAGGTGAGTCGTAACAAGGTAAGCGTCCTGGAAAGTGAGCTTGGGTTGTTCGGAGGCAGCTTACACCCAGAGCATGCAGCTTACACTAGAAGGTTTCCCACATGGTGACTACTCTGAGCCGTACTGAGCCCAAACTTGAACAAGACACGACTGCCAATCTTCACTGGAACAAAACATTCACCACACGCAGAAGTAAGGAGATAGACATCCCACCGGCGCTGGACAGGAGGCACCGCAAGGGAGCAACGAAAGAGGAAACTAGGGCGACAAACAGCCAAGCTCAGCCCTTGCGCGTTGGCGTACCGATTTACCTGGAGCAGCCTCGCAGAGAGAACTTAGGGTAACCACCCCAAAACCAGACCAGCTGTCTGTGAGCCTCCTTCGACGTGGCTGCGGGCGGTCTGCTGCCGCGGACTGTGAGCCTGCTGGTTGCCGCCATCTGCGGGCAAGCAGGGCCTGTCTCCGCAGCAGGAGGGACGGAGCAGAGCTTTTTACCGTTTTCGTTTTTGCATTCTTCGTTCCGCCTCCTTGTTTCCATCTGCTCCCTTTCCATCCCGGGGCGGGCGAAGGGCTTCCCTCAGCCCTGCTTGCCCCCAGGTCCCTGGGCCCCGAGTCCTCGCCCCTCCCACTTACTGGAAGTTCGTTTTCCACCGCCCCAGGCCTGCTTCCCGCTGAGTGGGATCCCGCCGGGGCGGGTGGGGGTCCTGCTCCCCCGTGATCTGTCTCAGTGCCCTCGCCGCCTGCTTCGGGGTGTCAGCTGTTGTCCTGGCCCTGGTCTCCAGCACCGAACATGTATTTTGCGCTCGTGTCTTCGTCTGCGCTTCCATCGGCTTCCCTGGGGCGTGCCCAGCGGCGGTGTCCTGCCCATTTATCAGGCTTGGCATTCGTTAACCTTCTCGATCTGCAGATTTTTTTCACCAGATTGGGACAATTTCCAGCCAGTCCATTCTACATGTTTTCCCTGCCCCTTCTTCCCTCATTCCCTGTCTCTGGGAGTTTAATTATACGTGATAGAAACTCCTGCTATTTCCCCAAGTGCGGCCGATTCTATGTCCGCACCCATCCAGCAAGGTTCTGGGTTTTCTGGAAATAAACTTTTAACTCTCGGGCAGTTAGTTCCAGATTTGCCAGCACAGGGGTCCCTGCGCACTGCCTCCCACCCTTGCTCTCACGTGATGGAGGCACACGGTGAGATTCATGGACAAAGAGCACTGCGTCATCGTTAACTAGATTCAGTATTTTATTTTTACTTCCCCAGTTCTCCCCCGACGCCCTTCTCTGTGCCAGGGTCCCGTCAGACACAGCATCCCGTTTTCTCTCGAGTCCCCCCAGGCTCCTCTTGGCCATGACCGTGGGAGGGACGTTCCTTGTTTCCGACCTTGATGGGTTTGAGAAGCACCCGTCAGGATTTCTGTGGGACGACCCTGGATGGGGAAGTACTTTTCTGCTGACTAGGCTGGCAGAACGCGTCCTTGGGAGGAAGGCCGCTGGGGGTGGGGGGCGGCCGGGGGAGTGCAGTGCGTTCTCACACGGCCGTGTGGGCCTGGGCGCTCGGCCCGTGTGCGCCTGCCCGGTTTGCCGACAGCCTCTGTGGAGACTGTGCACCGAGCGCTGCCTCTTCGGTGTCCAGTCAGCTATTGAATCTGCCCAGTGCGTTCTGGTCTACAGACACTGCGTTTTTCTGCTCGGAGGGTCCATTAAGTTCTTTGTAGAATGTCCACTTCCCTCCTGAAATGCCCCGTCTCTCTGGCCATCACACCACCTGCGCCTTGAAGTCCTGGACCCGTTTGCCCGGCTGTTTCGGGGCCGGGTGTGCGGCCGCTCCTTGGTGTCCCACCAGTGTGGCTCCTGGCATGTGCGGCGACTTCCCTGGGCTCCGGGCGCTGCCCATGAGGTACGAGTGGGGACCGAGCTTGGCTGCGCTCACTTCGCAGCCGGCACTGGGCTGAGCTACGGGATTCCTTGGCGTCCAGTGAGTGTCACCGGTCGCTGCGCCGACCCGCCCAAGGTCCCTGTGACTGGCCCTGGGCAACACCTTTTTGCATCCTGTGAGTATGGGATCAGGAGGAATCTGGCTGCGGTTTCGGGTGTTTTTGGCCCCGCTTTGAATTCCCCTCCAGAGAACCAAGGGGTCCAGCCCTTCCAGGAAAAACCAGACGGACGCCCTGCTCTGTGAGCAGCCCCGCTCTGCGGCTGGTTTCTGGCGGAACCGCGGCAGAGGTGGCCGGGAGCCTCCGGGCTTGGTGAGCGGTCTCTGCCTGCGCGGTTCTCCCAGACCAACGCCTGCCGCCACGCACGAGTCCCCTCGTGTCTGCACACTTCTCCGCGGGCCCTCCCCTTGGGGGCCACCCCGTTCTGTCGGTCATTCTCTGTGAAGGGCTCCGTCCGACGTCTGAGGAATCAGTTCCTCTGGCTCCATGCACCTGCCACTGTTCATGAAAAAGGATGATTTTATTTTGTCTCATTTTAATTTCTATTTCTTATTTGTGAACGACTGTAACCCACCCAGTGGAGTGCAAATTTTAACACTCCACTGGGGGCGGGCTGTAGGGTCACTTACTTATTAATCAAAATAGGCAGTAAGAGGAAACACTTAGGAATGGGGGGGGCCCTGAAGCTTTCCTCACTGAGCGCAGTTTACTCTGGAGAGGACTTGTGTTCACCGAGGAACCCCAGAACGCCACAGTGAATGGGAGAGGGGACCGCCCTTTGACAGTGGAGTGTGGTCTGCACACTCACAGCTCGACGCAGACGCAGACTGCATTTCCCAGCTTCCTGGACGCCACTCTCGTAAGATGGACTTCAGTGGAACGCTGAAAGTAACGTGACTGTCTTTTACTGCTCGTCTCCAAACACTTGTTTTCTAAGATCCAGGATGTGGCCCTCCCCACCAGTTAGATCCCAGAGGATGCCGGCGTGGCTGTGGGGGGCCCGGGCCTGGTTTCAAGCCCGAATGAGGCTTGGAGTTGGTTTTGCACGGATGCTCCGGGGCTCTGAGACCGCCTGGACCGGGCAGCTGGGCACCTTCAAGAAGAAAGGAGAAGGGAAGTGGTGTCCCCGAGTGCGTGTGAGCAGGGAAAGCTCAGTTGAGTGCAGTTTCCACACTTAGGGAACCAGAGACCTTGTAGATAGTCCCTGTGTGCTCACTTGGGAGCGTGGGGCGCGTGTCCTGGTTCCTGGTGGTGAAGAGCCGGCACCAGGTGCTGCTGACTCAACAGACGTGTTTTACGTCACTCATGTTACTGGGATGTTCGGGATGTTTGTGGTCCTGTCGGTGTGTTTCTGAGGAGTGGCATGCCGAGTCTCGGGGGCAGACCCATGGGGCACAGCGGCGTGTCCACCGGGTCCCTGTGCACAGGCCTTTGGGGTTTGGGGGCTGGGACATGAGCGTCCTGCAGCCTCACTCTGAGCTGTTCTCAGGTTAAGGGACGAAGGTCGGGCCTCCGGTGTGCCGAGTGACCGGAGGTGGTGGCTGCAGGTGGCGTGTCCGGGCGCCCCACGGTGCAGGTGGAACCGGGGCTCCGGAGCTGCCAGGGCCTGATTCGGGACTCTGACGTGAGGACCTGACGACCTGCACTGAACGGTCACTCCGCTGGGGACGAGCTCCTCCATCCACACCCTCCCGGCGCGAGGGCCTTACTCCCCCCTCGCAGAGGCAACCTGATGTATTTGGAGGCTGATTTAAAAATTATGCACAAGAGCCGCCACAAATCACACGGAGAAAGAGTGGGATCTAATGTGACTGGAGGTGTTGCAGGGAGCCATTCATCACCGTGTCCCAGGTGGAAGCGGTTCACCTTCTGGGGACGAGCAGCCGGCGGAGAGACGGCCCCGCCCCCGCCAGCTGGGCTTCCTCGAAGGCGCGCAGCCGCCGACAGGGCGCCGGCACCTGCTGCCGTAGTGCAGCGTGTCGGTGAAAGCGAGAATTTATTTGCTTATTTTTAAAATATACACTCATTTTTAATTTTTAAGAACTGTAATAGATCTTGGAAAAGCCATCTGGGATAATCGAGCCGGGCCCACTCTGCGGCGTGCGGAGGATCCCGGGCGGAACGCTGGTCTCAGGCACCCGAGCTCTCGCGCGCCTGAACTCTCGCGGGGTGTCCTGCTCCCGCGGGAGGGGCGAGGGAGGGGCCGTCACCCCGGCGCCGGTGCCAGGCGCCGCGCCCAGGCAGTGGTCACAGTTTTTAGGCCGCCCCAGGTCTTCGGTAGTCGGCCGTTGTGAACACTGGGGTGGGGGGTGAGCGTCCCAGGGGCTTTCTCAGACCCCGCCGGCGTGACGCCTCGGGGCTGCGCCCCACGGGGCGGGTGGGGTGACTGCTGTCCGGGCGCCCGCGTCCAAACACAGTCTTCCTTCACCTCAGTCCCCGACGGACAAGAAGCAGCCGTCAGGTCTACCCGATGGAGAGAAGAGTGGTGTGTCGAGGAATCTGAAGTAATTCAGTCTACGATACTTGGATTTTAGAGACTCTGGGGTAGTTTCTCTCATTTTCAAAAAAATTACAATTTACAAACTTTGAGCAGAGTACCCTGCTTCCTGGAAACTGACCAAAGGGTGGTGATCGGGGACAGAAGAGCAGTTGTCACTGTGCCGTGGGGTGGAGTTTGTGGCCCCGAAGTGGTGACCTCTCTTTCTCTCCTCACACATTTGGACTGTGAGTGCGGAGGGGCCACACATTTAGGTCACGCACACTCACAGACACGGTGTGCGGGGCGGGTCTCTCCCTGACCAGTGTCGGCAGACTTGTCAGTTGAAGGAAAACACCTTCTTGGTTTCTGAGCAAACAGAGCTGCCCCCCCACCCTGTCTCGTCTTTTCCGTGGAAATCTCTCCCTTCTCACACTGTCCTGGGCCGAGGCCAGCCTGTGGTTGGACGGGAGGACCATCGTGAATGAATGGGCACCTGAGCCTGAGCCCGAGCCAGGTGCAGTGGGGGGCTGCGGCCGGTGGCAGAAAGCCAGGCACAATGACGTCCAGGTCACCCGAGACTCCGAGCAGGGAGCCCAGGGTGGCACGGGTGGCCCACTGCTGTCACTGGCTCCTCCTTGGGAAGCTCTGGCCCTGCCCCGCCCCTCAGTCTCCTGAGGCTGAGACTCTCGCTCTCCCGGTTGGCTGGTGCTCCCAACAGCCGGCCAGTCTCGGGCCTGGGGGAGGCCGCTCGGCAGCCCGAGTGGACAGAGCGGCACCGACGGCAGTGTGCTCCCTCCTCTGCTCCGTGGGGCTCGGTCTCCCGCATCTCAGGTTTTCAGGGTCCCCTGGATGGCGTGGCAGTAAGTTGCTCAGGTGTCCCTGTGTCACTTTGGATATCCTTGCAGTCTCTGGGATGCCCTTCCCTCTGGACTGTGGGCTCCAGGGCCAGGCAGCAGGTGACCCGACCCGTGACCTCAGGGCACGCTCAGCTCGAATGGCCTTGAGTCTCTGGCCTTGAGTCTGTGGCGGGAAGGGGCCTGCCCTGCGGTTGTCTCTGGTGCTTGGCTCAGAGCCACATCGTCGAAGTGCCTGTCGGGTCTCAGCCAGGAGAGGATGTCGAGGCTGCGGCAGGCGCCCCACCACCCCGGTGAGCGCCTGGTTCTCCGACGCCTGTCTGCACCTCAGCCAGCCCTTCACCATGGCCTCTGCAGGCTTAGCGGGTCACCACATCCAGGTTCCCATACACGGGTCAGGATCCTGCTCCCCACCCTGGAGGTCCTTTCTAGCCCCTTCTGCCTGCATCAGCCGGTCTCCCGGCCCCACACCCGGAGCCCAGCAGGCACTCCGCCTGGCTCAGCGTCTCTGCTCTTCCTTGCTCCCGCACACAGTCAGCTTGCCTCTGAGCCCTGGCCTGTCTTTGGGTTTCTTCCTGTTCACCTTTCATCTGTGATCACTGCGTTTGGGAGTGGAAGGGCTGCATCAAAGCCTGGGCTCCCCACGCTGGCCTGTCAGATCACAGTCCTTTGATCTTTCCTGCTGACTGGTCTGGAAGGTTCCTGGAGATTAACCTTCACGGAGACGTAAGAACAAAGCGAAACCACGTGAAACCGGCTTGCAAGTGTGCGATGCTGAGCCGAGTGTGTTGGATGTGTCAGGGGGCCTGGCACCAGCTCTGCCTGCTGGAGGAAGTGCAGGAACTCCTCTCCGTACAGACCCTAGACGCCTCCGGAGACTGGGAGAGGAACACAGCATGAAGTCCCACTTCTGGGCTCGCTTGAATGCGAGGAGGTGAGTGTCGTCCAGTTTTAAAAACGATCGTCCTGGGCTCTGTCACTTCATGTAAGTAAGAGAGCAATGCTCGGCCCCTGAAATCACAGAATCTTCCATTTTGCGAGCTCTGGTAATAGGGGTCTCAGCGGATTCTTGAAGTGTCCTATCTGGTCATGGAGATGAATTTCCTTTCTGATAATTTCATCTCCCGAGAAGCAGAAGCTCTGAAGGAAGAGCAGCCTCCATGGGATGAGATGGGACTGGTCAGGAAGCAGACCTGGCGTGAGAATGTGGAGAAGCCATCCGGCTGCCAGGGCTTCGTGGAGGTCACTGGGGGGAGGGGGCCACAGAGTGTGAGCTGACCAAATTGTCATAAACGAGCCAATGAGAACAAGGGGCGTGAACTGAAATAGTCAGAGTCTCTCTGCTGAGGTCAGCTCTGTGGAGGATGCAGGCTATGATGGACAGAAGGCCAGGAGCCTTGGGTGCTGTGGGTGCTGTGGGTGCTGTGGGTGTCGGAGAGAGGAGGGACCTGCATGAGGGAGGCCTGAGAAAGTGTCAAGTAGGAATCCTCGCCCCAGGTGTCCTAGATGAGAGGACGTGACGTCTCAGGGATGCTCAGGTCTCTGCCTGGGGCCATGGACAGGCTCCTGCTCACCAGGAGGATCCTTCAGAGAAGAGCGAGGGGTCGGTGGGAGAGGTCAGTGGGAGAGGCCAGCTGTGGCCCAGCTCCTTGGGAAGCCAGCCCCCTGTGGTGGAACTCGAGACCTGCCCTTAGGATGTGCCTGGGAGCCAGTGAAGCTCCTGGGATGAGTGTGAGCCGTGGATGCTCTGGCCTTTCAGGAGAAGGGTTAGCTCTGGTTCAGAGCGAGATTTAAGACTGGGCTCATGGAACGAATGCCTGCTGTCGGATGCTGTCTAAAACTGCCAGGTGCTCCGAAGCTGGCACGTCTGGGCTCACTTCTGGGTGGCGCTCAGGGCCAGGCCAATGGCAGGCAGGCCTGCGTCCATCGCCGGTCTGTCCCTGCCCCTTGACACCATGTCACCCAGGACTGGCTGCATGCCTGCCGGCCCGCTCTATCTCAGTGGGTTGTCAGGCAGAGGCCCTGCCTGTGCAGTCCTGAGATGCCACCCGGAGAGACAGACCCTGAGTGTGAACATGTGTGTTGGTGCTCAACTGCAAGCTGTGACCTGTGCAAAGGCAAAACTGGTGTGTGGAGCAAAGGCATGTGGGGACACGGACTCACCTGAGGGTCAGGGGAGCCACCCTGGAGAAGTCCTGTGTGGCTGAAATCTGAAGAATTGCCAGGTGGGCAATTCTGGCCACCTTCGGGGTGGGTTGGGGATGGGGGAATGTTCAAGGCAGAGGCCCCCAGAGGACCCTCCAAGACCGGCTGCCCCGCCCCTCACATCCGACTCCCCAGCTCTCCACAGAGACTCCCACACGTGTGTGTGCCTGGGCGTTCTGCACCTTGGTCCCGCTCCCGGGCTGCCCGCTGCCCGTCGGCCTGGACAGTGTGTGTCTTTGATGAGAGAAAACACATTTTAGGAATCTCTTTGTTTGCTGAGGGCCAGCAGTGTTTTACTGACTCTGGGGGAGCTCTCTGAGTTATTATGATAAGCAGACTTTTCAGCCGGTGAAATCAGATGGTCTCATAAATTCATGAGAAACACGACAACAGAACTTGGAAGGAGCCGGCATGGGCTGCTGCCCCGGCCAGGGTGCTGAAGACCACGGAAGACGCCACATTTCCAGGTCCTTGGACTCTAGGACTGTAATTCCCTGTCCGCAGGCACAAAGGAGCCCCCTCCCCTCATCGCATCGCATGCAGAAGCAATAATTCTCCACGAGCAGGGATGTTTGATTCCTGCAAAAAAGCTTCAATGCTCACAGAAGTGGGGAAACGTTCTGTGAATGTGTCAACCCAGGTTGTAGTTTTTTGAGCATCAGATAAACTGCTGCATCCCATTGTCTTCCAGGGCCACAAGAATGTCCGTCAGAGATGTGGACGAGTGCGTGGTCATCGTGTGCGTTGGCTTAGATGGTCCTTGTTGCTGACAGCTCAGGAGCAGGTGCCCTGTGCTATCTGAGGCTCCGCCCAGCACTTTCCCCAGCATCTGCTGTCGGGATGCTGAGGAATCAGACCCGCCCTGGTCCAGGCCCCCCCAGTGAGCTGCAGAGACCAGACTCAGCCCACAGGCAGCTCTCCGTGGTGCTGAAACTCCCCTCCCAGGTCCCCGACCCCCTCTGCCCCAGGACTGCACCCCTAGGCCCTTCCCAGAGCACCTAGGATGGCGCTGCGGCCCAGAGCCTCTTCCTCGGGTGAGCCCTGCTTCTGGGCCCAAGCCTGCTGTTGTTGGGACAGAGAAGCCAGCTCTGCAGGCAGGCCTCCCTGCGGGGACCTGGGCTCCCTGCTCCTGGCCGCATGCTGCTGGCGACCGCTCGCCCCCTACACCCCATCTTCCCTGTGCGTTGGGCATTGCAGAGGCCCAGGGCTTGGGAGGACCACAGGGTGTGACCAGCAGAGCTCACAGCCTGGTTTGGGGCACACACATGTTGAGACACCTGTGTTGAAAACTCGTTTTGGATGGAGCGCCAGCTCCGTGTGGGCCCTGGCTCATGGCTGCCCCCTGCCTTGGGACTCTGCCACATTCCTGCAGCCCTGGCTGCCCCTGGTGACATATCACACTCATGGGCTGGGGGAGGGGGGCGCACAGGAAGGAAGCTGCACGTGGGAAGGCCGTTGTCAACCCTGCTGCCCATGCTCGGCCCATGCATGCACTTCCGTGTGCTCATCAAAACCCACAGCGAGGGAGCTCGCCGAACCCCAGTGATAAAAACCCTTTAGATGATGAATAGAGTTGTGACTGTGACCCAAACTGAAATGCCTCGGACGGGGAGCACATCGGACAACACACCTGCTTGGAAACAGGCCTGCTGGCTGGTGAAGAGCGTGCCAGGGCGCCTTTCTGCAGAAGCCCATGGGGCGCAAATCACAGATTTCTGCAGAGGAAATGAGGCCCTGGTCTCAACATGGGGCTCAGCTGGCCACCTCCGTCCTCTGAGCTGAAACTGCCATGGCTGCCACCGGGGTCCGAGGAGGCTCACCTGGGATCCATTGGTTCCAGTCCGGTCTCCCAGAGGTTCCCCTGAGTCCAGTTTCCTGCCCATGTTGTGTGTGGGATGATCGGATTCTTTATGAAGGGCAGAAATGGGGAATCATTCTAGCTAATGGCTCGGAAACTTCAAACATACTAATTTTGAGTTAGAGATTGGAGCAAACAGCCAATCACTCTCCTGAGGAACATTATTAAATGAATCTATGTGAGTCCAGGTCAGATTACGGTCCTAATACCTGTACCAACCCTCATAATTAATCAATACAAACCCTAATCTTAAGTGGCAAGAAAATACAGTCTTCAAATACAGTTTTAAGCACCATAGAACCTGAACATGCTTGCTAATTTCCTCAGTAATCCTGTTTTTCTTCCTGGGGCCCAGTTCCTGTCTTTTAAATCAGTAAAAATATATTAAACCTGACTTGGGGGGTTTGCAGACAGCTAATTGGAATAACGTTTTACGTAATGACGATATTTCGGACGAGTGGCCACGAGGAAAAGTCACGGACCAGAGGCCACGTCTCACAGCTTCTCCGGCTTCCGCTCCCCGGTTTTTGAACTGCCCATCAAAGCTCCGGACGTCCCGTGTGGGAGAGACAGTAACTCTCCACATCCAGGAAGCCCTTTCGGCCGCTCACCGTGCTCACTCCTTTGCTTCTGGAGGAGGATCACCCCCTTCTAGTTGGAAACACGCTGTCTTTTGTGCAAGAGACGTTTGAGAGAACAGGGTGGGGCCGTACCACTCTTCACAGCCCGCCATGGGGACAGAAGAGGGCTGGCCCCAGTGGGCTGTGCTGGCCAGTCCTTTTCGTCTGTCCCACGCCACCCCTGCAGCGCCAAGGGCCAGCCCCTGATGGCGCTGTATCGAGTGTTTCACAGTCCGAGACTCTCTCTCACTTGAGGCGACACTGGTGTGTTTTCAGAGAGACGCCAGAACTCGGGTGATGGTAACGTGTGTCAGCAGCACACCGGTGGGCCCACCGCACGCCCGGGTGCTCCTTGATTCTGGAGGGCGATCCTGGCTGGGGGCACCTCCAGGCGTAGCTCCCAGAGCCTGGCCTCCTACAGTGGCGGAGATGAAGGAGAGGCCTGGGCCTCTCAATTGCTGATTCTAGAGACCAAACGTCCTTTAGCGATGTGTCTGTGGCCATGACAACGCCACCCCAGCCCCTGAGATGGTTTTTGTCTCGCGGAAGCTGACAGTAGCTGTGGCCCTCGACTGTGAATGTGGGTAAACACGGCTGCAGTTTTTCTGTCTCTTTTTTAAAAGCCAGAGTCCATGCAGCAGAGACATCGTACACAAAGCAGCTCCCTCAGTAGTGCTTCCCGCCGCCTCCTCTCTTCTGCCCCAAATCAGTCATGACTTCGCCCTGTGAGTGCTAATAGAAGGGCAGTCACCTGCCTGGTCTGTGTGACATGTCTAGGCCAAGATGATGCCCAGGTCCAGGCTTGTGGTCTGGGAGGCGCAGGTGTGGCCTGTCCCCAGGAGGGGAGAGGCGGGAGCTCCCCGGCCTGCTGGGGGCTGTGTGTGCAGCCTGGGGCCCCTCGCCTCCCCCCTACCTGGGCCTGAGCCCCAAGACCCTGCGGACACGTTGCTGAGTGTCACGTCCACATTGGGAAGCTCACACACGGGGACGGCTGGCCCAGGTGGCCCCGGGAAAGAAGCAGGGCCAGCTCCACGCCGTGGGTCTCTGCACGACAGGTCAAGGCCAGCAGACAACATTGTCCGTCGTCTCCTCGGCAAAGTGGCTAGGGTGACAGTACCAGGCATACCACTCAGGATTCGCCTCAGAGTCTAGCACAAGGGAAGGTGGTGCTTCCACGACGACGCAGTGTTTCTCCTTGAATCGGATGGGAGGAACCGTGCCCTTGGAGTCGTGGAGGTCGACCAGCCGGCTCTGATTTAATATTCAAATATGCCCTCTCCGGGGACAGGGTTGGATGTGAGGGCCCCATTTGTTCCCCCGATGGCAATGGCTGTGTTTTTTAAATTATACACATGCACACTTTTCTTTCATGGAAGCTTTTAAACATTTATATAATTTTCATGCCATGAAGGTCTGGACTCTAAGGTGTGTGGTTCAGTGGCTTTTAGTGCCCTCACAGGTACATGAGAACATCGCCAGGTCAGCTTTAGGTCATTTTCATTTCTCCAAAAAGAACCCCTCTCAGCTGTCACCTCCAGCCCCCCAGTGCCCCAGCCAACCACGACACCACTCTCTCTCCACAGTGTTGCCTCTTCTGGACATTCCATGTAAGTGGGAGCTGACCACGCATGGCCTTCTGTGACTGGCTTCTCCACTGAGCGCCACACTTCCACGACCCATTCAGGTTGGGCGAGTGCCGGAGATTCGGCAGAGCCAAGGTTTGGGTCTCCTGGGCCGTGGGGAAGGCTTGCTTTCTTTCCTGGGGCCACTTGGCAACCTCAGGTGACCTCTTTGGAGACGTCTGGGGCCACTTTGGCTCCCAGCCCACGGCGGATGGCTTCACAGAGGATGCACAGCCTTGCACCACAGTGGAATCCCCTCCATCACCCACGGCTGTGGCAGGTCCCTGCGGGGCTGGCAGGGTTTACCGAGCTGGGAGTCTGAGCTCGTTCGGCAGTGGGCCCCTTTGTGGGAACTCTCCAAACTCCAGTGAGCTGCTCACAGTGGAGCCAAGGGATGGGGATCCCCCAGGAAGTCCACAGGAAGAATGTAACAGTCATATGAGGGCGGCCCCGTGGCCTTTGGGGGCCGTTCTCCTGGGGGTCGCAGAGGGAGTCAGAAATTTGAAGGTTAAAGTGCGACCCACAGCATGGTTTTGGTGATGCCTTCCCTAGGGTCACACCCACCTCAGCTCCACGGCAGGAAGCCACGGCCACTGGGGGCTTCGAGCTGAGCGACGGGGACAGCGTTCACCCTAACAAATGTGTGGTTGCCACAGCTGGTGCCCTTCATGCACAGTCAGACCAGGCCTCCTCAGTTACCGTCCAACGAAGCCCTGACCAAGTTCTTGGTCGAAGGTGGGGGGGCAGCAAAAGATAAGCAATGGTCTCTGTTAGAAAGGGTCGTGTTTGATCGCCACGTTCCGTGTGGGCCGCAGTGCCTTCCTGGTGGCGGTGGGGTCGCTGTGCGTCCGGGATGGGTGGGAGCGGGCTGGGGGTGCCCCGCACTCATTTCACACAGTGACTGGGTTCGGGGGCCACTGGGAAGATGGTCTCTCTCCCCTCTATGCTGCAGCCACGCGGGCTCTGGTGACACCGAGTGTGACATGCGGTGTTGACACAGAGACGCTCCCATGCTCTATTCCGGCAGCTGTGCAGTTAATAACGAACGAGTCGGCTGGGTCGAGCAACCGGGGCTCTGAAGGGCCCTTGGGTACAGACTCTTGCCGCCCCCAAGCCTCCTTGTCTCCAATGGGCTCTGCCTTCCAGGGCATGAGTGACGGGCTGTCCCTCCCCACCTCCATAGCCCGAGCTAGCTGGGGGCCACGGCACCTGTCTCGTGGCTCAGACAGCGTCGTGAGAGGTGGCTGGTGCTGGTGAGGCCTTTGACAGACTGTGTGGGGAAAGGAGGCCCCAAGTGTATTTTGAGGCCTTGAGCCCATTGCTCACAGTAGAGGGGCCCAGGCCTAGCGAGGGGACTCGGGGAGCTGGCAGTCCGAGGGGCCCACAGAGACACGCTCCCTGGGGAGATGGGGGGCTCTCTGAGCACCTGGGGTTCTTTTGGGCCCCGGCAGCTACTCCGCTCTGACAGAGGGTCAAGCACAGTGCCTGGCCCGTGGGGCCACATTCCCAGGCTGGCTCCTCTTGGGGTCACGTGGCTCGAGGTCACTTCTGTGAGATGTCACCGTGCGCCCCTAGCTCGTGGCAGAAAACCAAGGTGTTAAGAGGCCGTCAGCACCTGGAGGTGAGTTGTATTCAGGGGAAGAGCCGTGACAAGACCGTTCGTTTTAGGTGGAGTTAGGGAGAGCAGGCCCTCCTGCCCGGGGCTGACGCCGAGTCCCCTCTGGCTTTGAGTGGCCCCGCCCAGGAGCCAGTGTACTGGAGAGCAGGCCTCCAACATGTGTGTCCACAATGCAGCAGCCCAGACGCGCTGGCCCGGTGGAATTGGCGCCACTCCAGTCCCCTGGCAATGCTGCACACTGCGAGGGCAGGCCCCAGGAAGGGAGCGGGCACCTCGGGGGCACAGCCCGATTTCCAGGCTCTGGCCAGCTAGCCTTGTGCATTTCAATGTCACTCAGACGGACGCAGAGATGATCAATCAATCAGCCTTAATGACTGGCTCCCCAGGAGCGTGCCAAGGCGATTACCTGCTCAGTGGCTCCAGCTGGCACGGGCGGATGCTGTCGCCGCCGTCTGGACAGGGGCCCCCTTCAGCAGGTCGGGAAATGAGGACAGGCCTGGGGAAGGGCTCGGGGAGGACGCTCAGTGCCCATCCAAGACAGACTGTGCTCCAGGAGGCCGGGTGCGGCACTGGCGGCCCCGGGGGCGGGAGCCCACAGGGTGCGGGCCCCTCATGGGTGCAGATGGCTCCGGCCTGCTGTCCCAGAAGTTGGCGAGGTTCCCAGGAAGGCTTGTCTGTCCTCCCGGTCCCCCAACATGAAGAAAGGTCCCTGGAGGAGACTGTCCGTGGCCCTGGCCGCCTCTCGTGGGAGGCTGAAGCCCCGGGACAGTGACCTCTGCCCTGCCACTGCCTCTTGAACTGGAGACCTTTGTGAGGATCGCCCATGTTTGGGCACATCTGTGGTTTCCTACTTTCTCGGAGTTCCCCTTTATTTGTTTCCTGTGAAGGAAGCTCAGGGTAGTGGCTTCAGCCCTCCTCTCTGCACGACTTTGAAACAGAACCGCTGCTGTGGTGTCTGGGGCGGCGGTGCGCGGGCATGGCTGGTGTGGGTGTGGCTGCCATGGGGGCCCTGGAAGGGCCCTCGGCCATCTCAGAAGACCCGCCGCAGCCTGTGCGCGCCCACCGCCTGGGCCTTCGCACACTGGACATCCGCCTGCGCGGAGGACCGTCCACATACACGCTGGGACTGACGGGGCCACTGTCACAGACAGCGGGGAGCAGCAGTGACCCTTCGGTGGGGGTGGTGACGCGAGTCCCACAGGGAATTGCAGGTGGCAGACAGCTGCAGGGGTCTCGGAGACAGACACCAAAGGCCAGGTGAACAAGTGAGTTCCCTCCTGAGAAGAATCCGGGGAGCACTTTGCCCCCAACCACAGACGACCACGCCACGGCCCTGAAGTGTTTTGTCTCGACGTAGCCCTGGGAACTCCTGCTGCAGCCTCGTCAGTGGGTGTCAGGGGGTTAGGTTAACAAAGTGGGATCAAGGCGCAGACAGAGGTGGGACCTGGGTTGAAACCCTGGTCCGAAGCCAGAGCGGTGCTGACGTGGGCAACGGTGGGAGGTCAGCCATGCTGGAGGGGAGAGGGAAGCCTGCTGTCAGGGTCAGGTGGTCGGAGGTTTCGGGGTCTCGGCCCAGAAGGTGGGGTGGGGTGGGTGCCTAGAAGCTGCAGCAGAGAGGTGGGCTGCAGGGGCAGGGCACGGGGCTGCAAGGCCGGCAGGATGGCGGTCAGCCACAGGGCCTTGCACTCTGAGGAAGGAGCTGGATTTCCATGTTAGGAGGACACAGGCTATGGGCTGTGGGCCTGATTCGTGGTGGAGCATGGACCCAGGGTGCACAGAGGGTCCACCTTGGGCACAGGCGTGGGACAAGGCTGGGTGGAGACCTTCTGCAGGCAGGAACCACACACCCTTCCATGGAGTCATGAGAAGGGTGAGGCAGCCCCGTGACTCAGGCCCTGCTGGGAGCTGCGTCCTGTCCCCAAGGGGGTGAGGGTGGGGTCTCTCAGGGAAAGTAGCGCCTCAGGCACAGGTGGTATTAGGAACCAGCTACTGGTCTTCGATTTCAGGAACTGTCACCTCCTGGACAGTCTCGGGAGGGGACCTGGGCTTGGACCCCGCATGAAGGTGCTGCTGCCCCCGGCCCCCACCCACATGGCCCATGCCCCCGTGAGGTACCCACATGGAGAAGTGCTGCCCAGACACCCACGGGGAAGAGAGGGTCCGCACTCCGACACAGGCAGGCCTGAGGGGTCCCAAAGTGTCCATAGGAGCCGGATGTCACTGGTCAGGGACGTGCGTTTGGGGCACTGTGGGTGCACAGAATAGGTGTGAACTCAGAAACTCAGCGGGAGCGGGGGCCACACAGCCGGTTCCCAGAGGAGCACAGAGCACCATCGACCCCTCCCCCGGGGTCGGCCGAGCTCCAGAAACACTGCTTGGAGGGTTCCGGAGACTCACAATCATGAGTGTTAAGCTGCCTGCGGGTCTGAGCGGCACGAGGAAGCCCCGTGCTCCCTGCACTTTCCCCGCCCCACCCAGTGTGTCCTCGCCACACAGGCTCTCGGCCTGGTACCCGGAGGAGGTTGCCTGGCTGCTGTCTGTCTGGGGACACTCGTTTGACGTAGAGATGGCTCCAAGGCCGTCCACGCACTGTAACTATGGCAGCTCCCTGCGGTCCTGCTGGTTCATTGCCAGTCATTGCTGTTGGTCTCTCACTGTACCTGATTTATGCGCTAACCTGTATCCCAGCTGTGTTTGCGTTGGGAAAAACGTGGGCTATCGGGGTCTCTGCGACCTGAGGTTTCAGGTATCCATGCGAGTCTTGGAACGGACCCCCTGTGTTGAGGGGGGGCTACTGTAGACCCAAACGCCTGGCTCCCAGCCACTGGGACAGAGAGAGAGGGGAAACGAGTGTCAGGCCCGGGTTTCCGGGGGCCGAGGGAGCAGGGCTGCAAACACTCCCCCCTACAAGGGACCACACATGGGACAAAATGATCAGAAGCACCACGCAGGGGCCGGGACGCTGACCCAACCCCTGCAGTGAGCTCAGAGGCCTTTACTCCCGGAAATCCGATTCCTGGGCGAGAACCGCAGGTCCCCCTCTAAGGAGCCACTTTGCTGCTGGAGGGGCTGGCTGGATTTGGAGCTGAAGTGGCAAAACCCCTACCTGTTGGCGTCAGCTGGGACCCCGGGGCTGGTGAGTGGGGACCGCCAGCTGTGGTCCTGGCCCGCCGGCCCACCGGGAAGAGCACGGACCGGCTGGCACCTGAGGGCCGGTGTCCTGCAGGAACACAGACGCAGAAGGCCGTCCCAGAAGCGCAGCCAGTCAGACCAGCAGTGAATTAGCGAGACTGACGGCCAAGTGGGATCTCTTCTGAGAATTCGAGGTCGGAGTACCGTCTAACGACGAATTAATGACATAAATCATGTTAACAGAATGAAGGACAGAATCCACTCGACCATCTCAGTGGAGGCGGGACATGCACTTGGAGAATCCGTTCTCCGCTCCGAGGAAAACCGCCAGGCGCACTCAGAAGAACGGGATGTCCTCAGCTCGGGGAGGGACGTGCACTGGAGGCTCTCTGCTCAGGTCGGATGCGACGGACGTGAAGGACTCGCCGCTTTCCTCTAAGACGAGGAACAAGACCCCCCGCCCGCACCCCAGCTGCTGCTGCCGCTCGCAGCCAGCACGCTCCTGGCAGGACTGGGGACAGTGAGACTGGAGGAGGGGAAGCTCCCTGTGTGTGAAGACAGCAGGGTCCACACGAGGCAAACACTGACGATCCCAGATAAACCACGGGAAACGTAGCCCCATGAGCCATGCCGCACAACGTGAGCCCAGTAAAAACCTGTGTTTCTGCGTGCGGGCTCGGAACAGCCTGGGAATGAATCAGGAAAAGAGTTGCATTCCCGACAGCAGCACCAGAGTGCAATGCCCAGGAGCACTTTCAACCCAGAGCACAAGACTTGCACAGCGAGACAGAGATGGCAGCACGACCTACCCAGAGAGAACTTTCAGGAAAGGCGATGACACGGGGCTGCGGGCGCAACCCCCCCCACCTGGTTTTGCCTTCACCTGCCACTGTCCCCCACGGTGTCAGGGGCATGTCCTTCTACTCCACCGGGGTGGACACTTGGGGGCCCAGGTCCCACCAGCCCGAGGCCCTGCGCCCCCTGCCTCCCCCTCTGACGGGAGACTCGCGGGCAAGGGGTGCCTCCGGCAGAGACACGGGCCCCTCAGCGCCCAGGCACTCACGCTTGCGGGGACAGGGACAGCCCACAGAAAAGGCATAGCAACGTGGTGGCTCTGTCCTGAAGCAGGAGCTCTGAGGCTGCGGAGATGTCAGCGGGTACTGGAGGGCGGACTGGTCCTCGAAGCTGATGGAGAGAGTCTAGGAAGGCATTTCTGAGACGCACTCGCCAGTTCAGGAAGGACGATGCCCCCCCCCCTCGCCCCCCCAGCTAAGGCACTGCCACCGCTGGTGTGCACCTGGGGAGCTTGGGGCTGGCGCTGACCTTGAGCTGAGTCTCGGGTGGACACACCACGACTCCCCGGGCTGCGTGGCGCCCACCAGCACCCTGGTCCCGGGGTCCTGGCTGCGAGTCCTCTGGGCACGCTGGGACCTTTAAATACTGAAAACTGGTTTGAAGCTCAAAGCCCATGAGAGCTCAAGTTGTTCACCTGGGTTGCCCTGGGGCTGCTCCCGGCAACTTTCAGTATTTAGAACACATCGTGAAACAGGGCGGTCGTTGGCTTTGCCCTGCAAATGTGATGCGTTTTGTGACAGGTGCACTCACGCCATGCCGACTGGGAGGGGACGGATGATCAGTGTCCAGCGTCCAGCACCAGCGCGGTGTCTCAATCGAGAAATGGTCACACACCATGTGCCTCCTGTGAGTGGCCTTGTGTTTCTTTTCTTTTCTTACTGTGATGGTTTATCCCGTTGCAGCTGTCCCAGCTTCTCTCCCTTTGTGCTCCTCCGTCCAGCGAAGCCCCCACTGCCCAGTCAGTCCCCACACCGTTGTCCATGTCCACGGGCTCATGTCAGGGTCAGCCTCCGACAGGGGACCTTGGAGGGCCGCAAAGGCTGCGGAGCTAGGCGGATGGGTGTCTGTATACCCATCTGCAGCCATGTTGGGGAGAGCCTGACACTCAGGCACGATGGCAGTGTGGGTTGCCTTTACTGTCACAGCCGTCCCCATCCCCTCCCACTCAGTGTCTACCTGGTCACAGATGAGGTTCATGCACTGGCCTCCTCCCCCGAGGCCCAGCCCTCCCGGGGACACACCTCTGGGCGCCGGGACTAGTTGAGTCACACCTGCAGCTGCTCCCCGGACTCCCATCTGGTCACCCAGCTCTGCAGAGCTGCTGGGACAGGGTGGTTGGAGTGCTGGCCCTTCCTCTGGGGGGGGGGCGGGGGCCAGGGGGGACAGGGGGCAGGGGACGGGGTGGGCCGGTCAGCACAGCACCTGAGTTGATTGTTGGCCCATTGAGTCCCCTGGTGTCACTGACACACCGAGTGGAGGTGACATCTTCGTGCTCACACGTGAATGAGGAGAATGATCTGGGCATCTCGTGTCAGAATTTTTCTAGGTAGGAAATTTAAACATACCGAAAATAGACGCCCTGGTTTACAGGAGCTTCATACTCAGAGATCCGGGTTCATAGCTAGAAACTACGCTTTGCTTTAAGGAAAGGCAACCCGATTCGATTCGGACGCCTCACCGCACCAACGGAATGAAGTCTCTAGGCAAACATTTTAGCTCTTTGGCCATAGAGGGGGGATGTAAACCCACCCTGAGGAGCCCCCCAACCTGGAGCGGGAGCTGCCTCCCCAGAGGAGCGCCTGGCACTCTTCTGCCCAAACCTCAGGATGTAAACACAGGGCGCGGAGACCCCTGGACATGGTGACCCCTGGACATGGTGACCCCTGGACGAGCCCGGGACCACCCTGTGTCTCAGACCGTCTGCAGAGAGGACAGGAAAGGGGACATGCTGACTGCCCGCTGGTGGCCGCAGACTGAAAATTCCTGACGTTGTCTAGAATCAGAGTCACTGTGCCCACTCGTCTTCACCAGTAGACACGACCCCCTCCTAATGAGGTGATCGTCCCCCTCTGCTGTCTCTCTCCCATGCCCTCGTCTCTGTCCCCCGGCCCCGGGACGCCCTCTGGGCCCCCGCCTGGCTCGGCGCTCCCCAGCAAGCTATTCCCGGCCACCCCAGATGAACGCTGGCTGCCTGTCACTTTGACCCTGTGTTTTCAGGGCAGCAGTGGAAACGGCACCTGCGTACAGGGAGCCCTGCTCATGCATTTTGAACAGAGACGGAGAGGAAGTCGCTCTGAGGTTACAAATGCAGCTGAGGGGCTGTGACAGGCCGTGCGTGCTGCCAGGACACCTCGCGGGACACCGCAGGGTGTTGCGGCCTCTGGAGACTGGTCCACATGCACCAGTTTTCTCTCCAAAGGATGCGCTGGGTGTGAGGGCTGGGTGGTGGCTGCAGCGTGCACCGCCCCCACCCCGGTCTGCACCTGAAACCCCGCCCCCGGCGCAGGTTTCTCGGCAGGACTGTCTCCTGCTTCCCTGTGGGACTGCACGCTCCATCCTGTGACCTTCAGGCGTTTTGTATGAAGATGCAACTTCTGCTGCCAGGAAATCGTGGGGCCGTTGTTGACCGAACCCGATCCCAACCGGAAGCACAGAGCTGAGCCATGTTCGCACTCCTGCCGCCGCTCACAACAGAGGTGCTCGCGGGGAGGGAATGGCTGAGGCGGCTCTGGTTTGTGAAGGGTTTGGGGGTGAGTGACCCGCAGGTCGGCTACAGCTTGTTAGAAGCCGGACCCTCCCGAGGACGGGATGCATAGTCTCATCCCAGGGGCCACGAGAAATGGACACGGGGGAAAGAAGAAGGAAGTCCGCTGGGCACCACCTGGAATCTCAGGAGGGGCAGCTGCCACCGCCAGGGAGCCCGGGGGTCAAAAGGCCTTTGGCGTGTGGGCAAGACGGCCATCGAGGGCTGGGCCCCTGGCCACCCGCACTTTGGTGCGGATTTGTGGATCTGGGAGCTGCCTGGGAGAGAGGGCAGGGGAGGGGAGGGCGGGGGAGGGGAGCGAGGCCTGTGGCTGCTGCTTGTGATGCTTTTAAGAAGTCTAAGGAAATCCAGACTTCCGGCCAAGATGGAGGCGTAGGCAGACACGCTTCACCTCCTCACACAACCGTAGGAAGGGCCCCCGCTGACCTCAAAACAGAAACACCCAGAACTGCCAGGGAACTGAGCTGTATGGAAGTCCGAAAACCAAGGGTTTAAAGAAGCCACACTCTCCAGGCGGCTGGGAGGTGCAGGGGCAGGGACCTGGGGTGGAGAGGACACGCTGTGGCAGCGGTGAGGTGGTGGCAGCGAGGTGGTGTTGGCCAGTGGAACTGTTGGTCCCACATTCACGTGTGGTTATTGAAAACCAGGAGGAACACCTGGGGAGAGAGTGATCCCAGCCCCAGGCCAGACTGCACCACCCAGGATTCCAGCGCCAGGAAAATACAACCCCATCACTTCCGGCTGTAAAAACCAGTGGGGTTGGGACAGTGGAAGAAACTGCCAGCCTCTCAGGAGAGTCCATTTAAAGGGCCCGCATGGTCCTAGAATGTACGCGAACCCACCCACTGTGGGAACCACCACCAGGGCAACAGCTAGAGGGGCACCAGCAGCAAACAGGAAGTGAGTGAAGTGACTGGGAGTGGGGCGCATGCCGAGCACACCTCCAGCAGCCAGACAGCTGCACTGTCCCCTCTCCAACCCTCCCCCATAGACAGTGCCACAAAGCAGTGAAGTGGGTTGCTCTGCCCTGGCGGTTACCTAAGACTCCGCCCCAAACAATGTAGCGGGTGGCCTCAGACAGGGAGTCAAAGCAACTCCACCTGATACACAGAAACAAACACAGGGAGGCTGCCAAGTTGAGTAGACAAAGAACTATGGCCCAAATGAAAGAACAGAACAAACCCCCAGAAAAAGAACTAAACAAAATGGATATAGCTAACCTGTCAGATGCAGAGTTCAAAACACTGGAGATGAGGTTGCTCAGAGAACTCACTGAGCACGCTA
Organism: Tonatia bakeri; assembly: GCA_004024845.1. Taxonomy (NCBI): domain Eukaryota; kingdom Metazoa; phylum Chordata; class Mammalia; order Chiroptera; family Phyllostomidae; genus Tonatia; species Tonatia bakeri. Next base: position 4,773 of record PVIA01013037.1, on the reverse strand, counting down.
ACAGCACAGGAAAGACCCGGGAAGAAATGAAGGCTACACTAAGTGAAATAACAAAAGTCCACAGGGAACCAACAATGGAGGGAAGGACGCTGGGGTTCAAATCCATGGTTTGGAACATAAGGAAGAAAAAAACAGTCAACCAGAACAGAACAAAGAAACAAGAATTCAGAAAAAAAAGGGGGAGGGAATAAGAAGACTCTGGGACATCTCCAAAAGTGCCAACATCCGAATCACAGGTGTAGAAGGAGAAGAGGAAGAGCAAGAAATTGAAAACTTATTTGAAAAATAATGAAAGAAAACTTCCTTAATTTAGTCAAGGAAATAGACATACAAGTCCAGGAAGCACAGAGAGTCCCAAAGAAGTTGGACCCAAAGAGGACGACATCAAGACACATCATAATAAAATGCCAATGGTGAAAGATAAAGAGAGAATCTTAAAAGCAGCAAGAGAAAAGGAGACAGTTACCTACAAAGGAGTTCCCATAGGACTGTCAGCTGATTCCTCAAAAGAAACCTTGCAGGCAAGAAGGGACTAGAAAGAAGTATTCCAAGTCATGAAAGGCAAGGACCTACATCCAAGTTTACTCTATCCAGCAAAGCTTTCATTTAGAATGGAAGGGCAGATAGAGTGCTTCCCAGATAAGGTCAAGTTAAAGGGGTTCATCATCACCAAGCCATTATTACATGAAATGTTAAAGGGACATATTTAAGAAAAAGAAGATCAAAACTATGAACATTAAAATGCAACAAACTCACAACTATCAACAACTGAACCTAAAACAAAAATAAAAACTAAGCAAATAACTAGAACAGGAACAGAATCACAGAAATGGAGATCACGTGGAGAGTTATCAGTGGGGAGGGGGAGGGGGGAGAATGGCGAAAGGTACAGGGAATAAGAAGCATACATTGTAGGTAGAAAACAGACAGGGGGAGGGTAAGATTAGTAGAGGCAATGGAGAAGCTAAAGAACTTACAGGTACGACCCATGGACATGAGCTAAGGAGGGGATTTCTGGAAGGAGTGGGGGTGCTGGGTGGAGGGGGGCAAAGGGGGAAATTGGGACAACTGTAATAGCATAATCAATAAAACATACGTAAAGAAAGAAAGAAAATACTGAAAAGAGAGGCAGTCCGGCCCTGGTGGAGTGGCTCAGGGGCTCGGAGGGTGGCCGTAACCGGAAGGCTGCGTATTCAGTGCCTGGTCAGGGCACATGTCAAGGCTGCGCGTTCGATTCCAGTCGGGGCAGGTGTGGTCCGGTACGTACTGACGTGGTGCCATGGATTTTGGGGTGCGGAGCCCCGCTCGTGGGCCAGGTGTGACTCTCTCCTTGGAACTCAGGGGACCCTTGTTCTCAGTGGATTTACAATGTTGAGGAGGTGGGGGAGGGACAAGCTGGGGAGACAGCGTTCCAGTGCCCTGACAGCCTGGGCACAGTTCCAGGCAATGCCCAGCTTCCAGGGGCGAGTCGGTCCCCTCCGGGTGAGGAAATCCAGGCTCGGGCTTGGGGAGAGGGCGGGGCTGGGACTCGTGGGAGGACCGGGCAGCCCAGGTCCACCCACCTGATGCCCATGGCTATCTCACCCGCTGTTCTGTCACTCCCCCAAGGTGCCAGCCCCTTAGAAAAGAAGAAGCAACACAAACCGCCGGATCCCCAGTATTTCTCCAAAGGCTCGCTCCTTCCTTCCTCCCACGTGCTCTGTCTCAATAATTGTTGCGATCTGAGTTCTAGGGCCTGAGTCCCCAGATGGGGGTGGCATCACCGAGGCACACATCACGGCAGTGACATCACCCCTCACTTTCCGGCAGCAGTGATGGGTGGTGGCAGTGCGTTCCTGGAGACCTGGGCCAGGCAAGTGGTAGCACACTCGGTTGTTTAGTGCCCTTTCCTCATTTGGTTTTAAAAATGACAGGATATCAAATGTGCTCTATAATTCCGGAGACTAATAATGCCAAGGGGTTTGTTTTCTCGTTCAAGATGAACGGCATTGACATTTAAGTGGATCGCCTCCGCCAGGCCCTTGGCGCTTCACTCTGGTGGCAGGGAACATGGTTCTCCTGCGCGTTGCCGCCCGGCCACGTCTGTCTGGGGGTGGAACCCACAGATTGTGAGTTCCACACGTAACTCGCGCGTGTTCGTGTCTGCAGTGCACTCAGAGGGCAGTTCTCCAGGAGCTCCCTCTTTTCCCTGCACAAACGTGTGCACGCTCAGCTGCCATCTGATCAGAAATACTTTGTTAGCATCTCACTCCGGCCAAGTCGCAGACCAAGAGTGGCAGCATGGTCTTAGCATCCTGGACTGACCCCTGCGGGTAGCTCTAGCACTGGTGATGACAGGGGAGTAGGCTCGGCCGGCTCTCCGGCAGCAGCACAAACGGGGCCCTTGCCTGAGGCTTCAGCTGCAGGACACGCAGCAGAGGGAGCTGGGGGTGGCCGGCAGGGGGCTCGGCTGGCTTGCTGTCTGATGACCCTGTCACTGGATGCCGTGTGACCAGGACATCGTGTGACCAGGGTGGACCCAGGGACCCTCCTCTTGGGTCAGATGTTTCCCATGTTGTGACTTTCTGCTGCTCTGAGCTATGACTTGGGAGTGAAAGGGATTTGGCATCTAGGCTGCAGCAGCTGCTGTGCTCACCCGGAGAATGTTCCAGAAGCTGCGCTCTGCGGCGCATTGCCCCAGGCACCGAGGCAGCTGGCACTCGGCACCCCTCAGCTGTGCCCAAGCCCGGCACCAGACAGTGCCCCGAGTGGGCTTATCCCCTTCTGAGGAGCCCTTGGTCGCGTGGCCCCGGGGCCCTCACTGTGTTGGCCCAGAAGGCTCCCTCCCTCACCAATGAGAATTCGAGTTAAGGGGCCAGAACCTTTTGCTGGGCCAGCCCTCAACTGCGTTTGGGCCACCAGCGGTGGGGTTCAGGGGGCCCCCACCTAGAACAGAGCCCATCTCCCCGCAGGGCAGCAGCTCCCCACAGCCCCAGAGACTTCGCCTGGGGCCGGGCACCCAACGCCAAGAGGAAGAAGGTGGTGGGAGGGCCCTGCACTGGCCCCCAGGCCAGGTCTCTCTGGGGCCTCAGAGGATGGGGACACCCATGTAACCCTGCGGCCTGGCGCAGGGGTGCCCTTCTTGGACAGCGCATGGGACGGCGGGCCCCGCGGGTCCCTCTCCACACAGAGCCCAGTGACGACTGAGACAACCGGGCCGCGCAAGCCGCTAGGTGTCTTCCAGGTCCCAGGGTTCGGCAACTGCTGTCGTTGACTGCACCCCCGAGACAGAGAGGAGACATGTGGCGTGTGGATGGGGGCGTATCAGAGCTGCGGAGACGGAGCGCCCTGGCCCCTCTGCATGACTGTGTTCTCGGGGGAAAGGCCTGTCGGCTGGTTTTCTTGATTTGCTGGCTGAGGTCACGAAGCACTGGCGGTGGGCGGCCGGGTGTCCCCGGGGCTGTGCCCACCTCCCCGGACTTTCCCCAGGTGCTCCACCTGGCTCCGCCTTTCACCCTCCAGCACTGAGTCGTTCTTGTCCAGGCTGCACGTGGTAATGGTCCATTAATGAGACCCAGAGCTGGCTCTTTCCTCCCTGAGAAAGCTGCTTCCAACTGTCTTCTTGATGCTCCTTGTGACACACATGGAATTAAAAACCGAGGTCGGGTGGTTCAGAATGGGAGCTGGTACGTGGCAGAGACTCTGACCAAAAACTGGATACTCGTGATTCGGGGGCAGGGTTGCTGTGTCGTCTGAATTCACGCAGCGGCCCCTGGTGGGTCCTTCCATGGGAGTTAAAGTGGACATGTTTGTGCAAACACACGTTTTCTCACTGTGACCAGAATTGGGCAACTCCACTGTCACCACAGCTGAGTATTCAAATGCACATGGCTGCCCCGGTGAGAACGGCCAGAGGGGTCGTGTGGCTCCCACTGTCCTGGGTCTGTGGGGTGCGTCTCCCACAATCAGCACCTTTCGGGGCTCTGGCGGGTCCACTGGGAAATGGGCTGCTCTGTGCACGCACTGGGCCTTCACAGCCAGGGATGTCTGTTCGTGGGCCAGCCAGCCATGACCTGGGGTTCGGAGCCGTCCCTGGAGAGGGGGTGGGGGGCCAGCGAGGCTCTGCAGCCATGCACATGTGCACATAGCCCACAGGGCTCTCGAGAACTCCCCACCGCCCGGGAACCAGCAGCCCAGTCCCACCCGGGGGTCCTTGGCCCAGCGGGGGGTCCTCACCCTGGGGGGGACACCAATAAGACTGGAGGATGGGCTCTGAGGTTTGGGGGAGGTGGAGCATGCCCTACTCGTGGCCTGTCTCAGACAGGGACGGGGGCCTACAGGGGGCGGGCCCTCGGGATCCTCGGTCTGTGGGGGGCTGCAGATGAGGGCGTAGTTCCCCAGGGGTAGCAGCAGCGCTGGCTGCCGTTTGGGTCTGGCTCCCAGACGCTGGGCTGGGGCAGAGCAGCAACCGCCGATCCCCTTGGAGTCTCTTGTTCGAGGACTCCGTTTGCCTGGGCCCTGCCTTTCTCTGTCGAACATGTGACTGGCGCCTCCCAGCTCTGCATCCTGTGTCATAAACTGACATTTGTGTCTTTGTTCCTCATCATCCTTGGAGGGGTGAAGACTATGCGACGCCAGGCCTCACTCCGAGTGGGTGCGGCCACCCAGGGCCTGAGGCTGAGCAGCTCTTGGACACTGAGTCAGGGCCCCCCACCCCCGCCCCTCTGCTGGGCAGTTGGCTGCTCGCCAGGAACTCCCCTGCAGGCAGATCTCAGCCCACCCACTCTCCCTGTC
>PVIA01013036.1:0-34390 GCA_004024845.1 Tonatia bakeri | reverse complement strand
AGTCCACCCCATCTCCCTTCTCCATCCTGGTACCCACCAATGGCCTTGGCTTGCCTGGCGTCCACCGCTCGGGATCGCGGGCCTCACGTGCCCAAATCAGACACTTCGCTCCTGCGTGCGCCGTGAGCCTGTGTGGAAAGAGGATCAGCAGGCGCCAAGCCGGGAGCTTGCTGAAGCTGCTTGGAGAGAATCCGTAGACGAGGAGCGTGTCTAGGAGGCTGCCGGGCACGCCAAGAGGATGGTGGCTGTGTCTCCAGCACTGTGCTCGCGGGCCCTCTGCCTCCCTGTCGGCGGCAGACACCCCTCTGCCACATCGGGATCCCACCAGCCGCTACTGCTGCAGCAGTCTCCTCCCTCTTTCCGCATAAGACTAAGCTCTTACTTTTTATCAGTAAAGAGGCCTCCTTTTTGTGTTATACACTGTACAGGCAGTCTTCTTTACCTAGGAAAAAAGGCTAGGCTTCTCCTCCCTGATCCAAAATTCACACCTGTCTGACCTGTTGGTGGTCTTTTTTCCTTCTGTTCCTCCACAGTTCCATCCTCTCAGGCTCTCTAGCTCCACCCCTCAGTTCCCTAGTAGAGTAGTTTTCCATTTTCAACACATTCCTCACATATTTGCATACACACATATTTTCACAGAAATACCTTACCTTACTCAAAACGTATATGGATAAAGTAATCCTTTATATTCATTCACAACAATGTATGTGCATCATAAGTACATTTTCTACATATATTGGCAGATATTCATATTCAGAAACAGATAATTTCAAGTATAGACATCTACCCAGTCACAATTTAGAGACATAATTCTCTGTATATACTTTAAGACACACACACATACATAATGAGAATTTCTTGAAAGCAATGGTATTCCCCTCTTACTTGGAGACCTGATTTTGGAGAAATAAGGCTTAACCTTAGAGAGTTATTCTCAAATATAATTGTAATTTATAGCAAACCATATCTAGTTTTGCATACAGTGGCATCCATTTTGAATATTTTTGCATTTTTTGTTACTTATAGTTTTTTTGTCCATAGTGCACCATAATCTTGTAAAATATCAATATTATGGTGCTGTATCAGACAGAACATTATCAGTTACATGTAAATCGAGAGCTATCTCAAACTGATTTAAAATCAGATGAATTTATTGACTACTTATCTGGAAAATCTAGTGAGTGTTAGATTAGACTGAATCAATGTGCTCAGTGTTATGGGATGAATTCTGTTTCTTCTAAATTCATGTTGAAGTTCTAGACCTTAACACCTCACAATGTGAAAATATTTGGAGGTACGGGTTTTAAAGAGGTAATTTGGGTAAAATGTGGTCACATAGGTTGGCCTTAATCTAAAACCAGTGATGTTCTTTTAAGAAGAGATTTGAGTTCTTTATATATTTTGCAGATCAAATCCTTGTCTGAGGTATCATTTGCAAATATGTTTTCCCACACAGTTGGTTCCCTTTTCATTTTACTGCTGTTTTCTTTAGCCATGAAGAAACTTTTTATTTTGATTAAGTCCTATTTGTTTATTCTTCCCTTTATATCCCTTGCTCTAGGGGACATGTCAGTAAAAACATTGCTTAGTAGAATATCTCAGACTCTCCTGCCTATGTTCTCCTCTAGGGCTTTTATGGTGTCATGACATATTTGAGTCTTTTACCCACCGTGAATTTATTTTTGTGTATGGTGTAAGTTGGTGGTCAAGTTTCATTTTTTTTTTTTGCATGTAGCAGCTCAGCTCTCCCAACACCATTTGTAGAAAAGGCTATCTTTACTCTACTTTATGCTTCTGTCCCCTTTGTCAAATATTAATTGATCATACGGACATGGGTTTATTTCTGGGCTCTCTGTTCTGTTCCTTTGGTCTATGTGTCTGTTCTTATGCCAGTACCATATTGTTTTGATTACAGTGGCCTTGTAATATAGTTTGATATCAGGTGTTGTGATCCCTCCTACTTTGTTCTTCTTTCTCAAAATTGCTGTGGCTATTCAGGGTAATTTATGGTTCCACATAGATATTTGAACTGTTTGTTCTATATCTGTGAAATGTGTCATTGGCATTTTAATAGGGATTGAACTGAATGTACAAATTGCTTTGGGTAGTATGGACATTTTGAGCATGCTAATTCTTGGAATCCATGAACACAGAATATACTTCCATTTATTTGTATCTTCCTTAATTTCCTTCTTCAGTGTTGTGTAGTTTTCTGAGTACAGGTCTTTTACCTCCTTGGTTAGGCTTATTCCTAGGCACTTTATTTTCCTTGTTGCTGTAGCAAATGGTATTTTTTCCCTGATTTCTGATTCTGATATTTCATCGTTGGTATATAAAAATGCCTTCAATTTCTAAATATCAACTTTGTATCTCACTGTTTTGCCCAATTCACACACATCTCTAGTCTAGGAAGACAAACAACCCAATGAAAAAATCAGCAAAAGATGTGAAATGACAGTTCTCCAAGGAGGACATTCAGAGGGCCCAGAGACATGTGAAAGGATGCTCAGCATCACTAGCCATCATAGAGATGCAATTTAAAACCACAATGAGATACCACTTCACACGAGTCAGAATGGCCATCATAAACAAATCAACAAACAAGTGCTGGAGAGGTTGTGGAGAAAAGGGAACTCTAGTGAACTGTTGATGGCAGTGCATACTGGTGCAGCCACTGTGGAGAACAGTATGTAATTTCCTCAGGAAACTAAAAATGGAACTGGTTTTTGTCCCAGTGATTCCGCCGTTGGGATTATACCCTAAGAATCCTGAAACACCAATTCAGAACATATGTACCCCAATGTTCATAGCAGCAAAATTTATAATAGCCGAGTACTGGAAGAAACCTAAGTGCCCATTATAAATGAGTGGATAAGAAAAACAGTGGTACATTTATGCAATGGAGTACTATGCAGAAGAAAAAAAAGAAGGAATTCCTGCCTTTTGCAATGGGATGGTTGCAAATGGAGGCTATTATGGTAAGTGAACTAACAAGTCATTGAAAAAGAAATATCATATGATTTCACTTACAAGGGAAATCTAATGAACAAAATAGACTAATGAGCAAAATAGAACCAGAGGCGTGTATATATGGAACAGACTGGCAGTAGCCAAATGGGAGGGGGGAGGGGGAGAATGGTGGAAAGTAAGGGTAGGGACTAGTCAAAGAATGTGTATGAAGGACACATGGACATGGACAACAGTGTGAGGATTAACTGTGGGATTGGAGAGTGGGCTGGGTAGAGGATGGTGAAGGGGGAAATTTGGGAAAACTGTAGTACAATAACAATGAAAATAAAATAAAATAATAAAATAAAATATATAACATTTTCCCCAGGAAAGCAAATCTACTAATGTTTTAAAAAATGTTATAAAAAAGAAAAATATGCAAACAATGAAAAATAATGAGATGGAATTCATCTCAGCACAGTCCAGTGCTTGGCTGCAGGCCTCTCTTTGGGATATACCCCTGGTAATGTCTGATGGTGTCCTAGTGTGGCCCTACACAGCCTGTTCAAGGCTACAAGTTATCCACAGTCTGTGGATGTCTCCTTTAAGCTTATTTACATCTAGGATGGTCCTTGCTGTTCTGCCCTGCTGGCTTTTCATCACTGTAAGGCCCAGGGGTGGGTCACCCAACATCAGAAAGCACCACAGCTACCACTTCCACCAGCCTCTATCTGAGGTCCTGCCATTAGTCTTAGCCTCGTTGCTGTCTCATCTGTTTCTGAGAGGGCTTCAGATGCTATATGGAGGATGGAGCCCCTGGATCTCCCCTTGGAGGCACTGTTCAGACTTCAGGGGAGATGGTGTGTATGTTCCCTGGCCTTGCACCACACATCTTGGTCTGCCCCAGATTATTTCCAAATAATGAATAATTTCTCATGAGTTAGTTGTTTATTTCATATTAGGGGCATATCTGTGTAAAAGGGGCAGCTCTTTCTTTCCTGGTGCTGATGGCAGCTCTGTATAGGGCTTGAGGCTGGGTGGGGTCCTGAGTTCCCCTTGCTGCAGCAATTTTAGCACTCTCTGCCAAGCTGGTTTCAGTGGAATAGGGCCTGAGGAACCAGCATATCTTGTCACAGCTGAGGAAAGTTCATAAAGGTCCCCCTTGGTATCTCCCTTTCTTACCCCTGTGCATATGCACCCAGCAGGGGGGCTCCTGAGCCTGGCAAGACTGTTCAGCAGGAGGGGGATGGGTATGCCTTTCTCTTCTCAGGTGTTTTTAATCTGCAAAGGTCGGGGTGGGGGTGTGGAAGGTCTGCCTGGTTGCAAAGAATGTCTGGCACTCAACTCTTGCCCATCTATCTCTCTGCCCATTACCTTTGCAGGACATAAAGTCCAGAACTCTGTGTGCTGTGCGTCTCCCAGCCTGCTAGCTAAGATGGGCATGGCCCAGCAAACCCCTTGTTGCACAGCTCTCTGAACTCCCTGCCCAATTGGATTCAGTAGGAACTGCATTTTCACTCTGGTCTCTTTGCTAGAAGTGCAGCTGCATGTGGGGTCTTTGCCCAGCCACATTTCAGTTCCTTTTTAAAAGTATGTGGTACCCATACTGCAGTACTGAGTCACTGTCTGATTCTCTGTGCATACCCTATCCCCTAAAAGCAAAATGGCTCTCACAGTCACAGCTGGTTGCAGCCTGCCAGTGCCTCTGACAGATTGAGGTGCAGCAACCTGATTGTTTTTAGGAGATTGAGTCACTATATAAAACTCTGCAGGTTGGCACTCCCATTATGGATGTGCTGTTCACTATGTGTGTAGCTTGGGTCTCACAGACTTCATATATCCTTCCAAGTTTCTCCCAGTTAGAGTTGTGGATCCCTGTGCAGGACTAGTGTCCCCTGCTCCAAGATTGGAGAGAGCTCCAAAGCTGCGATTTCTGTCTTGTCCCTCCATTGCTGCAGGTGTCAAGCACAGGGTATTTCCCCTTCAACTTATAACATTTCTTTACTGGATGGTACAAATCATCTTCTGTCCTCCTTGGCTTCAAAACTTCATATCAACTAAGATTCTATTTATTGATTGGATTAGTTGCCGGAAGATCAGCTGAAAATCTAAGTTAGGGGCAAAAGCAAGTGGACTCAGTTTCCACCTACTCGGCCTCCATCTTAGGGTCTGCAAACTCCAAAGTTTTTAAGGCAAGGTATATTTGTCATACAATATCTTATTTTTTCCTTGTCCTTATTTATTATTTTCTCAAACTAACCCCCATATCTTGCCATTTATCTTTGAGAGCCCATTGCCTACAAGTTTCAGATTCCTATCTTTCTTTAAATAGTTATTATACCTAAGATTCACCCAGAAATCTTTATAATGCCATAGCAATGTCTTCATTTCCCACATGTTAACTGAACTATACATATATTCATAAATTTCAGTTAAGATCATCAAGCTGAGTGTTTATAATGACATTACATGTTGCTGTGGTACAAACTCAATCTGGAAGAAAACAAGAACTATATACCATATCCATGGTTTTTGGTCACTGGACTGGCAATATACTTCTAAAGCAGAAGTTTTTAGGGGCCAGTTACAGTGATCTTTAACAAAGGGGAAAGGTTGTTGATGTCCAAAACTATCTCTGTCATTGTCTTTTCATACCATATTGAGTTCACTTTGGAAATAAGTGAACTGCACCTGGAAATAAGGGAAACTTCTCATCATGGCAGAATTGTCCATTGAAAGACTGACTTGAGCTGGGATTACTGGTCTGGATGTAATAATTGTGCACTCTGTTCAGTCGTCCCATTGGAAGAATGTATAGCCAGTCAATGTATGCTTGTGGACTTTCTAATCATATGTTTAGTTCCTTAAATGACTACTTCTCACCAAGTGATAGAAAAGTATATCCAATACAGAATCAAAGCCTTTTTTATTTATTATACATGAGCAGATGCAACATAGATCTATAATACCTTAGCTTTTTGTTGTAGAGATTGACACAATGTTTATAATAACAAAGCCATGTGTAGGAGGCATTCTATATGTTGGGTGTTTTTCACCAGTTTATTAACTATAATGTATTAAAAAAAAAACAGTGCTGCCCTGGATGGTATGGCTCAGTGGATTGAGTGCTGGCCTGTGAACCAAAGGGTTGCTGGTTCGATTCCTAGTCAGGGCACATGCCTGGGTTGTGAGCCAGGTCCCCAGTGGTGGGTGCATGAGAAGCAACCACGCATTGATGTTTCTCTCCCCCTCTCCTTCCTTTCCCATCTGTTTAAAAATAAATAAATAAAATATAAAAAAACAGTGCTAATGGGTCCTTTTATTCCAGCTATATATTACCTCTTTCCCACCCTATCTTATATTGAGCCATGCTAGTATGGCTTGGCAAATGGGTTGTGCTATAGACTGAATCATGTTCCTTCAAATTAATATGTTGAGGGTAGAAAGAGGGATAATGAGGGAAATTGGGGGAAGGGTCATCAAGGAACAAGGAACATATATAAAGGACACATGGACAAAGCCAAAGAGGGGTAAGATCGAGGGTGGGAAGTGAGGATGGGTGGGGTGGGGGAGAGTGGATGGGGGGAAATGGAGACAACTGTACCTGAACAACAACAAAATCAATAAAAGAAAATTTAAAAAATTGAAAATGTTGAGGTCTTAACTCCCAATGTGATATTTGGAGATGGGGCCTGTAGTAGATAATATGGGTTAGATGAGGTCATAAGGGTTGGGCCTTTATGATAACATTAGCGTCCTTATAAGAGAATGGAGAAACACCAAAGCTCTGTGTCTACTATGCAAGGACTCAGCAAGCAGGCAGCCATCTGAAAGCCATAAAGAGAGCTCTCACCATGAACCAAATTGCCTGACACCTTGATCTTGAGCTTCTAGCTCCCAAAATTATGAGAAATAAGTTTACACTGTTTAAACCACCCAGTATATGGTATTTTTGTTATGGCAGCCCTAGCAGGCTCATACAGATTATGATCTTGGTGATGGGCCATGAATAATTAATTATCCTTCTAGATCAGCAAACCCCTTTCCAGGCATGTATGTCTGTGCTGGATCTTAACCTCTTTCAAACAGCCAATTTATTTAAATATCACACTAATTGTAACTCCTTTCCAAATTCATAAATGTACCCGTTTCCCATTGTTGGAAGTACTGGGGGGTTGGATTCTCAGTGTGTTAAAACCTTCTTTCCCTTCAGTTATAAGTTGTACCTTGATTTCTACAGAGAGAACTAAGCTGTCTAAGAATTGGAGTTCATCATCAGGAGTCTAAATTATCTGTTCTACCATGCTCAGGAGTTTGGAATGGTGAGCTTTATGTGTACACACCTAAATACTTGAGATACTTCAGAGTTAAACTCAGGGCTTTTGGATTCTCCAGCAGAAAAAAAATCACTTCTACTCAGGTAGAGGTAGGGCATTCACTTATTTTGGAAGATAGTCTCTGGGTCAGTGAAAGCAATTTCTCAAAGAAGCAAACTCAGAAGTATTTGGTAACAGGCGAGAATGTGCCTCCTGTATTTATATCTGTAGACTCTGAAGGAGCTCCTGAAGGGTGGTCCAAGATCAATGGTTTCAGCTAGATAAGGGTCCTACCAAGCCTTGGACTCATTAATTTATGTCAATAGAGTTTGGCTGTGGTCTCATAAAATCTGCAAAAAAAAAAAATGATGGGAACACACCCAATCAACTCTTTGGGGTGCCACTGACTCTAGCCATCCTGAAGGTATTGTTGGTCAGAGGCAAGTACACAGAGGGGATTGAGGTCTATACAGATAGAATTTCAAAGAACTAGAAAGGTTTCTTAATCTTTCTTGGTATTCTTAAGCTGATGGAAAATCCCTTTAAGAATCACTTTTCACCTAGATAAGATCTTTGTAACTTCCTCCAGTGATTATATTTTAGGAGATCATTGTATTTGGCTTGATTGTAAAGCAAGTTTTTAAAAGTAATATGTGAAATTGTGAATTGACAGGTATGCAAGTGTAGTAATTTTAAGTGATTACTAGAAAAAGTTCCACTGAACAGATGCTGTAACTGCTTGTATTGAGATTTCTGATTAAAATATATCTTTATACAATAGTTGCCTGCATTACAACTCTGGTTGAAATAACTTTAAAAATCACAAAATAATAAATAATTATTTAAAGTAGTTTAAATTATTTGTTGAAATATATTCAAAATATTTAAAAGTAATCAGCTCCGCTTGGAAATGACTTCACTCTTTTTCCCTAAATGATAATAGTTAATATCCTAGGTCTAGACTAGACTGTGCAGCCTAAGCCCTCCTAGAATTCAAATTTAATGTTCCTATGAATCATCTGGAGGTCTTATTAAAATTCAGATTCTGATTAAGTAGGTCTAGAGTAGGGCCTGAGATTCTGCATTTCCAACAAGCTTCCAGGTGATGCCCATGCTGCTGGTTTATGGACCTCACTTTGAGTAGCAACAGGTAGTTTGCATTAAATAACTTCTTGACCAAACATAACTGGGGTAGAATGTCTCCTAAAGAGTTTCATTTCATTAGTCTTTTCTCAATCTGAAAAAACAAAAAACCCTAGTTCTGGAAACTATAACAAGCTAGAAGAGGTTATTAACTGGGTTTTTCTAGCTATTGCACCAACATCTGAGAAGTGTTATGATATGCCTTATTTTATAAATATGTGCATATTATTTGAGTACATGAGACACAGGAGTGATGGATATCTACAAATGACAGTCATTAAGCTTAAATGTATTGGTCTTTTGTAATCCAATATCTTAAAGAATTGGGCTTTAAAATTGTGTCTCTTCCAACAGCATGGATGAAGCCGGAGGGTATTATGCTAAGTGAAGTAAGCCATTCAGAGAAAGACAAATGCCACGTGATTTCACTTAGATGTGGAATCTCATGAATAAAACAAACTGATGACCAAAACAGGAACAGACTCATAGATACAGAGAGCAGACTGACAGTTGTCAGAGGAGAGGAGGATTTGGGGGCTGGGTGAAATAGGTGAAGGGATTAAGCAAAAAAAAAAAAAGACAAAAGACACAAACAACAGTGTGGTGATTACTTAGAGGGAAAGAAGGTGGGGGGATTTAGAAGAGGGTAAAGGGGGGATAAATGGGGGTGGAAGGAGACTTGATTCTGTGTGATTTGGTAAACATACAATATAGAGATCATGTGTTATAGAATTTACACTCAAAACCTATATAATTTTATTAGCCAATGTCACCCCAATAAATTCAATAAAATTTTTTTAAAATTTTTGCTTCATGATCCCACTAAAAGTAACATGAAATACTAATGCACCCACTCATACATTTTAGGGTGGCATCAAAATGTTTTCATTACAAGTTCATGTACTTGCAATGAATGTGTTTCTGTACTGTTATTATTGATATTTTAAAATAAATGGTTACATCAATCTTTTAAATTGATCCAGTGAAATTAAAAAAAAAAAAAAAAAAAAAACATGACTGGCCCTGGCTGGTGTGGCTCAGTAGATTGAGTGCCAGCCTGCGAACCAAAGGGTTGCTGGTTTGATTCCCATTCAGGTCACATGCCTGGGTTGCAGGCAGGATCCCCAGTTGGGGATGTGTGAGAGGCAGCCACACATTGATGTTTCTCTCCCTTTCTTTCTTCCTCCCTTCCCCTCTGTCGGAAAATAATTAAATAAAATATTTTTAAAATGTTCTTTAGAATGGAAGGGCAAATAAGGTGCTTTCCAGACAAGGAAGAGTTAAAGGAATTCATCATCACCAAGCCCTTATTATATGAAAGGTTAGAGGGACTTATCTAAGAAAAAGAGGAAGATCAAAACTATTAACAGTAAAATGACAACAAACTCACAACTATCAACAACTGCATCTAAAAAACAAAAACTAAGCAATTAAAAGAGAAACAGAATCACAGAAATGGAGATCACATGGAAGGTTATCAGTGGGGAGGGGAAGGGGAGAATGGGGGGAAAAGGTACAGGGAATAAGAAGCATAAATGGCAGGTACAAAATAGACAGGGGGAGGTTAAGAATAGTATGGGAAATGGAGAAGCCAAAGAACTTATATATGTTCAATCCGTGGGCATGAACTAAGGCAGGTGGGGGGAATGCTGGAAGATGGAGGGTGCAGGGCAGAGGGGCATAAAGGTGAGAAAAAAATGGGACTACTGTACTAGCATCATCAATAAAATATATGTAAAAAGGGGATTTAAAATAATTCTGTTTTTGAACTTGAATTTCTATTCTACACTTATCACAAAATTTTATCCTAATGTGATATATTTTTATGCCTAAATATTTTCACTGTTTCATACTGCTTTGCAACAAAAACAAATAAGCATATTAAAATTTAAAGTTTTCAAGTTGCCTAGTGATCATAAAGTACTGAGTTAAAATATTTCTTTTGGATGAGTTATTGCAATTATTGTATATACGTATTTACAATGGCATAACAGTATTATAAATATATTTTTTAAAAAATTATAAACATTAAGTGGAAATGCATTTTGACGTGGCTTGTATTTTTCTTTTTTCTCAATACAATTAATTCATATGCCCATTAATGATTATAATTTATTGCTAGAATGAGACAGAATTCAGAATTAATACTAGTTCTATCTCTCATTGTATAAATTTAAGTGTGGAAAATACTTCTTCACATATATAAAAATGGTACTAGAAGGAAATTTGATATAACAATATCAGTCAGTTCTCTAAATTTCAAGAGATATGACAAAACTACTTAGTGATCTTTCATAAAAAATTTCTTTTAAACAATATACTAGTGAGGCAACTTAAAGGCTTCCTTTGATTTTGTTGAAAGCAATTAATTGTAAACCACCTGACTTGAAAAATTATCTGTTATTCACTCAGAGTCAATCAGTTTTTCTCAAAATTAATATTTTAAAAATAGTTTTACATTTACAGTAAATTGTAAAGACTGTATAAGTTCCCATGCAATCTACACCCAGTTCCCCTATAACTAACATTTTTAACATCAGTATTGTACATTTGTCACAATTAATAAACAAATATTGATAATCATTATTATCCAAATCCATACTTTATTCAAATTTTTTCAGTTTTTACCTAATGTTTTTTCTCTGTTTCTGGATTCTATCTAAGATGCCACATTGCATTTAATTGCCTTAGGATCCTCTTGCCTGTAACAATTTCTTAGACTTTTCTTTTGTTGACCTTGAAAGTTTTGAGGAATATTTATGTATGTTGTGGAATATCCAGCACACTTATAGTTTGTGAAATGTTTTTATTTTTTTTGTAATTAGATCTGGAGTTATGGGTTTTGGTAGCAAGAACATAAAGGTAAATTTATATTCTCATCACATTATATCAAGGGCACATACTATCAAGACTTATCACTGTTGATGGTATATGTTAACTTTGATTACTTGACTGAAGTAGTGTTTACCCAGTTTCTCCATTGTGAATTTCAATCTTCTTCTCCCATTATTCTTTAGAAGAATATCACTACTTATTGACCACTTTTAAGGAGTGGGAGTTATGCTCCACTCCTTTAATTTACAATATTACTTTAAATTTTTCTCAATGGTATATTTGTGTTTCTTTCTTTCTATCTTCATTCATTTATCACTTTCTGTCTCAGTATAGATTCATGGATCTTTATTTTATACTTCGTGTTATAACCAAATACTACTTTATTTTGCTGATCTAATAGTCTAGCTTTGTCTATTGAGGGTTCTTCAGTTCACTCCTGTGTCCTGTTAACATACTCCCATCATTTTGGCTTTTGTTTTTGAGCAATTTCTTTCTGACAGTATAAGAAGCTCCAGGATTAACTTATGTATTATATGTTCCAATCCTGGAATCAGCAATTTCTCAAGAGAGCCTAGATTCCTTTTATTTTAACATGGTATTAGACTATTATTGAAAAGACAAGAAAAACAAGTGCTGGATAGAATGTGAAGAAAAGAGAACCTTCACACAATGCTGGTGGGAATGTAAGTTAGTGCAGCCACTATGGAAAACCCTATGGAGATTCCTCAAAAAATTAAGAATAAAACTACTATATGATCCACCAATCCCTCTTTTGGGTATCTACCTGAAATTTTTGAAAACAATTATTTGTAAAGATTAATGTATCCCTATATTCATTACAGCATTATTCACAATAGCCAAGGCATGGAAACAACCTAAGTGTCTGTTGATGGATGATTGGATAAAGAAGATGTGATATGTATATATACAATGGAGTACTACTCAGTCATAAAAGATGAAATATTTCCATTTGGGACAACATGATGAGTCTTGAAGATATTCTGCTAATGAAATAAATCAGATAGAAAAGGACAAGAACAGTACGATATCACTCATATATGGGATATAAAACAAAAAATAACAAATAAACAAAATACACAAATTCAGATACAGACAACAGAATGGTGGTTACCAGAGGGGAAGGGTGGTGAAAGGCTGGAGAGGATAAGGCGGTCAAATATATGGTAATACAAGGAAACTAGACTTTGGGTAGTGAGTACACAATAGTATACAGGTGCATTATAAAGTTATACATCTGAAATTAATATAATTTAGCCAATATTACCTCAATAAATTTAATTTAAAAATTGTGTTAGAAGCAAGATTTGGGTACTTAGTATGCTTACTGCTGAGGGAGTGTCATTTCTTCTAGGATCTGCAGCTGATAGAAAGAGGAAATATATGCGTGTGTCTGTATTTATAAAATATGTAACCATCTGCACCTAAATTAAGCTAAAACGAAGTTATACTAATATATTCAAATGAAAATAATTACCATGTGTATTATTCAGCTCTTGCTTGTCTGTAACTTCTCATTACAACAGTGAGAAACTTGACTCCCAACATACACCTAATAATTTTTGAATTGTTCAGTTCCAATATATGTATATATTGACTTCAGATCTGCTCAGCCTGAAACTTTGCAGGAAAATATTTTATCAACTAGAATACATTGTTTATGCACAATACTATTTGCCTTTAGTTTTATGGGCTACACTCATCTCTGAAGTTAATTAGGTTAGCAAATTTTCTCCACACTCCCTTCAGTGTAATTCACATATTTGTAATATGATTGGATTCTTGTGTTATGGTCTGCATTACATCCTAGGATCCCCCAATTCTTTTTTTTTTTAAATTCATGGGCTTTTGGCAAATGTGTCATGTATCCATCTGTATTAAACTATTTGGCCTACCATAACAAAATATCATGGACTGGGTGACTGAAAAAACAGAAATTTATTTTCTCACAGATCTGGAGGTTAGAATTACAAGATGAAAATAGTGTTAGGATTGGTTTCTGGTGAGACCTATCTTCCTTCCTCCTGCTTCACATATCATTTCTTTTCTGTTTTCTTGCATCTAGAAGGATGCAGGCTTAGTCTGGGCTACAATTATCACAGGTTCCCAGTTTCCAGCCCAGGTCCTCAGAGCACTGTGACAAACACAGTCTTCTCACTCTCCACTCTGCGTGGTTGTGCCAGGTTGGCCCCGATAAGCCACCTTGCTTTTCATCCCTTTGACCAATCTGTGAGGTTCACTGAGTGAGTGCAATTTGTGCCACATTCCTCCCTGTTTGTTGGCCACTGTGCATGTGAGGTCCCTGCATAGTTGACTTCAGTTCCCCTTTTGGAGATAGTCTCTTTGGGCACTGTTGCTGTTCTGAGCCCCTGCCTGGCTTTCCACACACTCCAACTCTCTGGCAAGCCCAGTATCTATCTGGGTCATGGCCAGTTGGCCCACCTCTTCTACCAGTTCTAGGTGCCACCAGGATCCCCCAAATTATCTGGCACTGCCCCAGCGGGCAACCACTGTCCCAGCTTGGTTATGCCACCAGCAGTGTCTTCTTTTTTTATTTTCTTTTTATATTGTTTGGTGTAGTGTATAGAAACACCATGGGTTTCTGTGTGTTAATTTTTCTTTATTCATTTATTAGTTCTATTTATTATTTCTGAGAGTTTTTTTGTGAAGTCTTTTGGGTTTCCTACATATGAGATCTCATCATGTGGAATTAGTTATCATTTTACTTCTTTCATATGTGGATGTCTTTGATTTTTTTCTTCTTGCCTTATTTCTCTGGCTATGAATTTCAGTATTATATTGAAAGCAAGTGGCAAGAATGGGCATCCTTGTCTTGTTTCTACACATAAAAGAAAAGCTTTCACTATTTCACCATTAAGAATAATTAGGCTTTTTTATATGGCTTTTATTATGTTGAAATAACTAGTTTGCTGACTTTTTAAATAGAGTGTGTTCATTTTTTAAATTCTTTTCTGTATCTATTGAGATGATCATGTGACTTTTATTTTTGTTCCTTTACTGTGACATGACATTGATTGATTTTAGTATGTTGCACCATTTTTATCCCAAGGTCATAGTGTACTATCATTTTAATGTGCTATTCAATGACATTTGTTAGTATTTTGATGATAATTTGCATTAATATTTATAACGGATATTGGTGTGTTGCTCTGACTGCGGTATTACGGCATTACTGGCCTCAAAGAATGAGTCTGGAAGTATTTCTGTTTCCAGACAGGGACTGGCCAGAAGCAGGTCTGCCTCAGGTCAGCCTGTAGTGTGTGGGCCTTTGACATCATGTAGGAAAGATTTCACAAGTCCACGTGATTTTGAAAGTACATTTATTAAAGCTGAAGACAGTGAAACAAAAGAAAGGGCTTTTGGTAGAAGCAACAGGAGAGCATCAGGAGAGAGCCTAGGCAGTACTCTGCTTTGGCTCCCTAGATACATTATAGAAAAGGGGTGAGCCAAGGCAGGGCTACTTTGAGCTCACTGGGAAGTCAGAGAAAAGGGGGGCTTAGAGACAGGATCGGGGGTAAACCTGGATCGAACTGCCACTGCCCATGGCTACCCTGGCTGCAAGTCTTGTTGGGATCCTTACAGTCTAGAAAGTAAAAAGTTCACGCCCTGAAAAGTACATAGGCGAGCTCTAGAGCAAGCCCGCACTAATATCCTTTGTTTTGGGGGTTTTATCTCCTGTGGGTGAGAATCTTAGGGCAGGGTTTCAGTAGAATATTAATGAGCTTTCTGTGTCCATTTTCAATATACTGGTGCATCAAAATGAGCATATAGGGGAGTTTGGGATTGTTCTTTGGTCTGCTTTGTTGTGTTATTTTAATCTTGGGTCTGTCTGACTTTAATGGAGTTTTTGTTATTTGTTCCCTTGACTTCATCTGTCCTTGGATTTACCTAGCACAAATGATATTAATTGGGTCTTTGTTCTCTATTTGCCCCCAACCCCAACCAGAATGATTTAAATTATGTGTTCTCTGGTTAGGGAGAAAAAGCTCAAACCACTTGTTTTCAAGTGTCCTTAATTAAAGATTAGGTCTTGCGATTCGCCAGCTGGCTGTAAGTTGTTCAAATTGTTTGGCCTTGTTTAATTTTCTTATTTCAGTTTCCCCATTTAACTTGCCCAGGAATTTTACCAGCTTCTTAATAGTCTGCCTCATTACTACTTTATTTTGGGGGGAAGATTTTTAGAAGAATTTTCATTTTTCCTTCTTTAAATGTTTGGAAGAATTCAACAGTGAAAGCATCTGGTCTTGGGCTTGACTTTGTTGAGAGATTTTTATTTTATTTTATTGTTGTTCAAGTACAGTTGCCTGCATTTCCGCCCCCCACCACTCCCCGCCAATCCCAGCCATCCCCACCTCACTCTCCTGATTCCATCCCACCTTGGTTTTGTCCATGTGTCCTTTATATATGTTCCTGAAAACCCTTCCCCCTTTCCTCCCCATTATCCCCTCCCCACTCCCCTCTGGTTACTGTCAGTTTGTTCTTAATTTCAATGTCTCTGGTTATACATTGCTTGCTTGTTTGTTTTCTTGATTAGGTTCCACTTATAGGTGAGATCATATGGTATTTGTCTTTCACCGCCTGGCTTATTTCACTTAGCATAATGCTCTGTTGAGAGATTTTTTAATTACTGATTCAGTTTCCTCACTAATTACAGGTCTGTTCACATTTTCTATTTCTTTATTATTCCATATTGGTAGTTTACATGCTTACATGAATTTATTTGCTTCTTCTGTGTTATCCAATTTGTTTGTGTATAATTGTTCATAGTGCACTCTTGTGATCCCTTTTTATACTGCGGTATCAATTGTAACATCTCTTTCATTTCTGATTTATTTGAGTCTTCTTCCTTTTTTCCTTGGCGTAGCTAATAGTTTGTCATTTTCTTTATTATTTTAAAAGACAATTATTAGTTTTGTTCTTTTCTATTGTTTTTCTTGTCTTTTAATAATTTCTGCTTGAATATTTATTTATTTATTTTTGTTAATTTTGGGCTTCTTTTTCTTGTTCCTTAAAGTGTAATTAAGATTCTATCTTATTTTTAATATAAATACGTATCACTATAATCTTGCCACTTAGTCTTGCTTTTGCTGCATCCCATAAGTTTAGTATGTTGTATTTTCATTTCCGTTTGTTTCAAGATACTTTCTAATTTCTCTTTTATTTCTTCTTTAACCCAATATTTGTTCAAGAGTGTATGTGTAATTTCCACATTTTGTGAATTTTCCACTTTTTCCTCTAGCTCTGATTTCTAGTTTTATTCAATTTTAATTAAAAAAATACATGATGTGATTTTAATTTTCTTAAAATTGTACAGACTTGTCTTGTAACCTAATGTACAATCCATTCTAATCAATGTTCTGTTTGGTTAAAAAGAGTTTGTATTTATGGGGACTCATCAAATTAAAAAGCTTCTGCAGGACTAAAGAAAAGAGCACTAAAATCAAAAGAGAACCAACTAACCAAAAAAAAAACAAACCAAAAAACGTTTCATTGACAATAAATTTTGGGTTAGAACATCATGAACCCTATCTATACCTAGGTACAGGCTTTATTCTGATATAAGATGTTCTAAATATTGAAACTGAGTTAGGGAAAACTGCAACTTTCCTTTGGAGACTTCATGTTTCTTTAAGGCCATAAGTCTTAATGGGTAGACACTGTTTTCTTGTGAGAAGGCATGAGAGGAAGAACAAAGAAGCCAGTCAACCACATGTTGCAACAAAGTGGAATGCCTAGCGCAATTTATATCATCCAGATCAGCTTTCAGGATTTGTAGAAAATAAAAAGGCTCTTAGTAAATCCCTGAGGCACTACTGTCCAGGTTAATTGTTTTTCTATACAAATGAAGGTAACAAGGCATTGGCTAACTTCAAATGGAATACTGAATAATGTGCTGCATAAGTCAATTACACTAAAGAATTTACTTGTAGTTGGGATGGGTGCTAGTAACATATGAGGGTTAGGAGCAACAGGGTGTCAAGGGCTAGCAATGTTGTTTATTGCCCAAGGTCTTGGGCAAACCTCTATCTTTGTCCTATGGTTTATCTCACAGGTAAAATGGGAGTTTTATAAAAGCTAATGCAAGAGATACAAGGCCCTGAGTTTTGCAGTCTTATATTATGGACTTCATACATTAAAAGACCTCTTTACTTGTGAGCTATTGATTGATTTTAGGAAGGAATTTTGAGTATTTGAATCTTTTCTTTTTTAAATAATTTTATTTTAATCATTGCTCAAGTACAGTTTTCTCCCCTTTACTCCCAATCCAGCCCACCCACCTCTCCCTCCCAACTTCCCTCCCATTACCACCCTCCCCCTAGTTTTTATCCATGTGTCCTTCAACTTTGTTCCTGTAAACCCTTCCCCTTTTCTCCCCAAACTCCCTCATCTCTCTCCTCTGGTCACTTTCTGCCTGTCCTCTATTACAGTGTCTTTGACTATATTTTGCTTGTTTCACTGTTTTGTTGTTTAGGTGAGGATTTGAATCTTGATTGGAAGCGCATTATGGATTCTCACAATATCAGTTGAAAATGTTGCTCATAAAGAGTACGGCATATTTTGCTTGCTTATTTGTTTTGTTAATTAGCAAGCAAAATATAACCAGAGACATTGAAATAAATAACAGACAGTAACCAGAGGGGATGGGGGAGAGGAATAATGGGGCAAAATAGGGGAAGGGCCATCAAGGAACATGTGTAAAGGACACATGGACAAAGCCAAAAGGGGGTAGGTTTGAGGGTGGGAGGTGGGGATGGGTGGGGTGAGGGGAGTGGTGGGGGGAAATGGAGACAACTGTACTTCAACAACAAGAAAAAATTATATAAATAAATTACAGCATTTATATATTATAAAAAGGAGTATGGCAGCTGATCCAATAAGCACAAATGAATAGTGCTCCTAGATTCATTAGTTCCGTCATAAGTGGAAGAAAAGTTGGCTAAAGTTAATTTAATTCACTTGAGTGGGTACTTTCAAAGCTACTCTCAAGTTCTAAATTTATTTCCCTCTTTTAGGACAAAGGAATTCTGGCAAGATGCTTTTCTAAGAAGTCTTAGCCTAATAAATGAATAGGGGGAAAACAGCTAAAGAGGAAAGGGTTAGTATCTCTTAAAGTGCCTACAGAAAAAAAGAGTAGGTTTAAATACAAGGACTTTTTAAGGTTTATTAGTAATCCCCACTATTTGAACTGGTTTATTACTCTGAGCCAGGGGGTGCTTTATAGAAATGGGTTTGAGCATCAAGAGTGTAGCTCTGCTTTCAATAAGGACTTACCGTAGATTTATGCCCAATTAAGAGAGAGATGCTTGAAGCCTATTAAGAGGGAGGATTTGGACAAGCCCCTGTAGTTCCTCAGAGCCTCATCATTTGAAATTAGGAGGCCATTTGAAAGGCTGGTTAGGTCTGTAGCCATACCACCCTCAACATACCTGATCTCATCTGAAAGACTGATTAGAATTCCAGGGGCACCTGAAATGGTTAAATTTGCGACAATTTCTTTTCCGATGTTCTGGTTCTTTGCAATAATAGCAGAAAGTGGGTTTTTGTTGTTGTTGTTGTTTTACATAGGGTCCTTTATTTGGTTTTGTATAGGAGTCAAAAATTAAAAATTTTAACAATCTTACTTCTAGGTGACTCCTCTAGTGTGGGGGCAAGATGATATGACATATTAACTAAATCTGGAGTAGACATAGTTTCTCATTCAATTTTGGTTCTTTTAAGTGAAAGAAAAATATATCACTTCAGCCTATTAATAAACAGAGTTGAAGGCTACCTGAGTGGAATCAGCATCTGAATTTTCTTTGAAAACAATCTGAAGTCAATTATACTAATTATGAACAGGTTCATCAGACTTGTGTGTAGAAGCCTAAATTTTATTGTCATTAACAGGCTTTTGGGAAACCATAATATTGCCCAATGAAGGTATTTAGCAATTTCATGAGCCTGATTATATAATAAGTCAGTAGGGTAGTCTCCCGGTTATAATGTTAGAGACTCTTTAGGACTTCCCTGATTGTCGGTTTTCATCCAATGTCCAGCCCGAACCTCACTAACAAGACTGTAGACTGACATAAAGCTGATAAACCAGGTTTGTAGATTTGGATAACTATATTAACTCCTCAGAAAATCTGAGAGGATCCTAACTTACTTTAGGAAACTCTTAATGTGCCTCACAATTTGGCCCTTGTTCAGGAAACATAAGAAATCTAAGGTTTATTAGGATACTCAGAAGGCTGAAGTGTAAAACTGCAGGTACTGATAAATTCAGAGAAGGAGGAAGTTGGAAAAGATTCAGAGGAAGGGAAGGATGGCAGAAGAGGCAGAGCCAGAGTAAAAGAAGCTGATAGAGACAAAGAGGATGGTACTGGATGTGGATCTAAAGACAAAGAATCCAGGGGAAAGTGGTAAGATGGTTCCAGAGGCAAAAAACACAAGGCTTTGGAAGACATCTTCTCTTTTTTTAAACGTTTATTTGCCTCAGTTAATCTTAAAACTTTACGTTGCAAAGAGACAACAGAGTCCTGGCAACGTTTGGAAGCCTCAAAATACTAGTCAAAATATGTGTTTCATTTAGTTTTGCCAATTCTGAAGCTATGATTGTCCCATTCAATTTTTAAAAGGGTATGTATGGTGATCATATAGATTCCCTATATGGCATTGGTATTCTGAATTACCTTTGGTCAAATAAATACATTTAGTTAGATATGGGCATGGAGATTGATCATAGCTCCTAACATAAAATTTGCCAGTGTCTCTGCAGGGGAGGCACCCTGAAAGTATTTAGATAACTGACACCTCATTTTCAGAGGCTTTTCTCCAAAGCAAACTTCCAAAAGAGCCTAAACAAGTCAGGCAGTGTAAATAGTTTAAACAGTTTAAATAGCCCAAACAGCTTGGAAGCTAAATACCAGTCAGTCCAACTTAGAACAGTGTTTGAAATGAGACAGTCTGGTCTAGTACTAAACTAAAAGCTAGCCACATTCAGTAGAAACAATTTTGTTCCAAGGGAATCAGGATGAAGGACTTTTCTTAAGAAAACAGTCTCACCCTGAAGGAGTCAGGACAGTGTCATATTAAGTACTCACAGACAAACAGAGCCTATAAAAGAAAAGCAGGATGCCTCTGAAAAGATCCTTAATAAATCCTGGAGAGCTTCAGAATACAAAAAGAGAAGGATCTTTGACCCCCCCAAAATTTTTTCCCTTAAACTGTTGGGTCGGCAAGAAAAAGAGCAAGCTAGAGGGACCCCATGGACACCTCACCTGTTTTTCTCCAGCCCTAGAGTTACTGGGATGGACAATCCAGATCCCCTTATGAGCCACTAAATATATTTACCTGAATGAAAATGTCAGCCAGATATTCCTCCAATAAAGAGAGTTTATTCAGGAAAGGAGAATTGCAATTGAGAACGTGCAGCCATGACGATTCACACACGAATTTATTAAAACTTAGAGGAAATTATTTTATAGAGAAAAAGAGGAAGTTTCTTTTAAGAAGGACTAATTATATACATATAATACATATGATATATAATATATAAGTATATATAATATACAACATTATGTGATATATAATATATGTAATCGGATTATAGATATCAGATTATATATTATAATCAGATTATATATGATATGTAATATATATAAATAATCTCCAGGTCCATTCACATTGTCACAAAATGTAAAATTTCCTTCTTTTTATAGCCACACATTATTCCATTGTGTAAATATACCACAGTTTTTTGATCCACTCACCTACTGCTGGGCACTTAGGCTGTTTCCAGCACTTGGCTATTGTAAATAGTGCTGCTATGAACATTAAGGTTCATAGGTTCTTTGAACTGGTGTTTCAGGATTCTTAGGGTATAATCCCAGCAGTGGAATTGCCGAGTCAAAAGGCGGTTCGGTTTTTAATTTTTTTAGGAAATTTCATACTGTGTTTCATATGTGGTTACAATCATATGGGACTTGTGAGTATAAGCACAGCTGGTTACCAGAGCAAGAGGTGATATGGAGGTGTTCCTTGGCAGCTGGAAAAATCAAGGCACCAGTCAAGAGCATAAACTCGTTTCTGGAAGATACCAATTAGCTAGGTATAACGAGGCAGAGAGACAGCACAAAGATTTTATCCATTGACTTCTGTTTTGTGACAGCACCTCAATAGTCCCTTATAGTTGTGCCAGATCAGAAACCTTCTCCTAAAATCAAATCCCCTGAATATGCCTTTCTGAGAATGTCTGGGGTATGGGTAAGTCAGCTGTCTGTGCAGTGCCCATAGTAGTAGTATTCCAAGCAAAAAGTGACTTTATGATTATTACAGTCCTATCGACCAAATATACAAACCACCTTGGCCAGCAGAGCCCAGCTATCAATGGGCAGTCCCTGGGTGCCAGCTGCAAAAACGTGGTCACCAGACATAAAAACCAAGACACTAGAGGTGTGTAGATGTTCCCCTCTGGAAGATATTGGTAGCAGAAGGAGACCACAAAGATGGTACCCACTGGCTGGAATAAGGCAGCAGAGGAATGCAAAATGGAACTTGCTATAAAAAGAAAAAAAGAAACAACAGAAAACAAAAGTGCCCTGACTGGGTTGCTCAGCTGGTTAGAGTGTTGTCCTGTACACCAAAATGTTGTGGGTTTGATTCCCGGTCAGGACACATACCTAGGTCACAGGTTCGATCCCTGGTCTGAGCCCATATGTGAAGCAACTCATCAATGTTTCTGATATCCATGTTTCTCATATCCACATTTCTCTCTCTCTCTCCCTTCCCCTCTCTCTAAAATTGATAAACGTATCTTCAGGCAAAGATTTAAAAAAAAGAAAGAAAAACTTTTAGAAAAAGAAAAGTATAAAACAAGAATAGAAATTTTTAAAAGATGGTGTCTGCTAGCTTTAACGAGGTAGAGGGAGAGGTCAGAAGATGGATGGCATCTATTAGATGGACTATAAACATGGAACCCACCCAAAATGATAAAGAGAAAAAAAGATGATGCTTATTGATTGTAGCAAGGGAGAGAGAGAGAGAGAGCGCAGAAAAATAGCACCTATCATCCTCTGTCTTGGAGTCCCCTACCTTCCAGACCAATGCTTTAAGATGAACAAATTAGTATTTTCACATATATTCTGGGTACTATATAAAAAACTGCCTTTGTGTTAAGCTCTGGAGTGAGCAAATCTGCATGTGAGCCTCTTAAGAATCATTTCTCACTTTGCCACAACACTGAGGGTCTCATAGGTACAAGTCCTGTTGCTCTTCAAAACCAGATATTATAAAGGCTCATCTCTCAGGTACCAGCCTTAAAACTGGGTATACGTGCTATGAGGTACTATTTATTTCCTTTTTACAGAGAAGCTCCAGATTTTGTGGGATACCATGCTGAGGGTGGGATTGTGTCTCAGCCTTTCCTACCCACTTCAATGTGATTTCCCTCATTTTCCCAATGTGAGGGGGCTGCTTCTCTAGTAATTAGGTTTTTTCCAAGAGAAAACTGTTCCATATAAAGTTGTAGATTAATTCCGTCTGTGGAAGGAGGTGAATTTAGAATCTTCCTACATCATTATCTTGAACCAGAAACTTCCTTGTTTCTTGATGATGTTGGCATTTATGGTTATGAAATGCCCTCTTACAACTGCTTTGCTGCATATCATCAATTTTGATATGTTGTAGTTCCATTTTCATATCTCAACAGTCTTTTAAATTTCTCTTTGGATTCCTCACTTGACTCATTGGCTATCCAGTAGCACATTGTTTAATATCTACAATTGCTAATTTTCCAGGTTTTTTTCTGTCATTGATTTCTAGTGCCATACCATTGTGGTTTGAAAGATGACTGATACTATTTCAATCTTAAATTTGTTAAGGCTTGTTTTGTGGCCTAAAAAATGATTTATCCTGGAGAGTGTTCCACATGTACTTGAAAAGGATGTGTATTCTGTTACTTTTGCATTGAGTGTTCTGTATATATCTGTGAATTCACATGGTCCTTCAAGTGAAATATTTCCTTATTGATCTTCTGTCTGCATGATCTATCTGTTGATGTAATTGGGGTATTAATGTCCCATACTATTGTATTGCTATTTCTCTGTCTCTTAATATTTGCTTTATATATTTAGGTGCTCCTATATTAAGTGCAAAAATATTTAGAAATGTTATATCCTCTTGTTAGATTGTTCCCGTTATCATTATGTAATGATCTTTATGCTTCTTACTACAGACTTTGTATGAATGTTTATTTTGTCTTATATATGTATAGCTACCCCGGCTTTATTTTGCTTTTCTCTTTCCATCATTTCATTTTAAACCTTTGTGTATCCTTACATCTGAAGGAAGTCTCTTTTAGGCAGCATATATTTGGGTCTTTTTTAAAATCCATTCAGCCACTTTATGTCTTTTGATTGGAGAATTCAGTTCACTTAAAGTAAGTATTAATAGTAATGA
The DNA here is from genome assembly GCA_004024845.1 of Tonatia bakeri. Taxonomy (NCBI): domain Eukaryota; kingdom Metazoa; phylum Chordata; class Mammalia; order Chiroptera; family Phyllostomidae; genus Tonatia; species Tonatia bakeri. The sequence goes on along the minus strand of PVIA01013036.1, from coordinate 10,670 downwards.
ACTTATTACCATTGTATTCATTGCTATTGGCATTTTTATACTTTCTCTTTTCATTTTATCTTTTTCTCTTTTCCTTTTATCTCTTTCTCTTTTCCTTTGATGATTCCCAAAATTTGATGATTTTGGTAGTGATATGCTTATATTACTTTCCCTTTATATTTTGTATCTACTGTGTTTTTGTCTTTGTGGTTACAATGAGGCTTACATAAACAATTTATACTTATAACAGTTCATGTTGATAAAAACTTAATTTTGAATACATTTGAAAGCTCTAAATTTTTATTCTCTCTTCATGAATTACATTTCTGATGTTATAATTAAACTTTGTTGTTTCTCCATGAACAAAATATTATATTTACAGTCATTTTTACTATGTTTGTCTAACTTTCACACTAGCTTTATAAATGTTTAACTCACCACCTATGTACTAGTAATTTTGAATTTTACTATGTATTTACCTTTACCAATTAGATTTATACTTCCAAATGTTTTCCTTTATAAATTAGCACTCTTTTATTTCAGCTGAGGAAAGATATGAAGGGAGACCCTGAAATAATGGGAATTATTTTCTGAAGGGTGGGACCCTAGTAGTATAGGCTTCTCCTGCTAGGTGAATGTTCTAAGAACCCTTCTGTATAAATGTACCAGCTGGCATCATTGTGAGAGGCTGTGTTGATCTTTAGTGAATTTCTTGAAGACTCTTTTAGTTCTTTTGCCCTTTTCACGATGGGTAATTTACGAGTGCACCTGCCCATGCTGCCCTGAGTGTTCAGCAGTTTTTGAGCAAAAATGGCATGACACCGATGCCCCACCCTCCCTATGTACCCAATCTCATCCAGAGCAACCCCTTTTTTTGTTTCCCCAATTGAAAAATGTCCTCAAAGGGAAGAGTTTTGCCAATGTAGAAGAGGTGAAACAAATGACAGAAACGCTAAAAGGCATCAAAATCAATAAGTTCAAAAACTGTTATGAGCAGTGGAAGAAATGTTTCAATAGGTGTATGGCATCAAATGGAGAGTACTTTCAAGGTGACTGGAATTAAACTATGTAAGAATAAATACACAAGTTTTTATAAATAAATTCTGGGTTTTCTTCAGAGGTCCTCTCTAGTACTTTGTTATTTCTTGTAAGTTCACACTGGTGGTGATGCATTCCTTTGGTGTCAGCATGTTTGGAAAATTCTTTATCTCTCTTTCATTTCTGAAAAATAAGTTTTCTGGGTAGGTTTTCTTGGTTGGAATTTTCCCCACCACTACCTATGTATTACGCCACTCCTTTCTGGCCTATAAAATTTCTGATGAAAAAGTCTTCTGATAGTGTTATAAAGGTTCTCTTTTATGTAACAAATTGTTTTTCTCTTGTTGATTTTAAGATTCTATTCTTGTCTTTAACTTAAACACTTTAATTATAATGTGTCTTAGTGTAGGTTATTATTGATTCACTGCATTTGGTACTCTCTGGCCTTCTGTGATCTGGATGTGTCTTTTCTTCCCCAGGTTAAAGAAACTTTTCAGCCATTATTTTATCAAATATATTTTCATCCCTTTCTCTGAATTTTCTCTTTCTGGTATCCCTATAAGGTGAACAATGGTATACTTTATAGTGTTCCACGAATCCCTTAAACTATCCTCGCTCTTATTCATTCTTTCTTTCTTTTTTTTTTTAGCTGCTCTGAGTGTATGGGTTCCACTGTCCTGTATTTGAATTCACTGATTCTTTCTTTTCCTTCATCTAGTTGTTAATGTACGCTTCCATTTTATTTTTCAGTTCAATTATTGAATTATTTGTCTTTGTGACTTCTAATTGGTACTTTCTTATATTTCCTCTCTCTTTGTTGAAATTTTCACTTTATTCTTCCACTCTTTTTCTGAGCTCAGTGTGTATCCTTTGGGCCATTATTTTGTCAGCTAACTCATTTATCTCCTTTCCAAAAAGTCTTTTTTATGAGTATTTATTTTGTTACATTGTTTGGAATATATTCCTTTGTTTTTTCATTTTACTTGTCTTTGTTTGGTTTCTGTGCATGCAATAAAACAGCCCTCTCTCCTAGTTTTTAAGAAGTGGCCTCATGTAGAGATAAACCTAATTGTTCAACTTTGTCCTAAACTCATGGCTGTGTCTCAAATGTTTGTGATTGCCTCATCAGCCTACTTTATTTTCAATGGCTCCCAATAGTTCAGACTATGCCAAGACTTGTCAGTATCTCAAAGAGAAGGATCTCAGTCAGCACCCAGATTCAGGTTGACTGGAAATAAGACATTCAGACAACATATTTTACACTATTCAAATATATTTATTTGAGGGGAAGACTGATAGATTGTTTCCTTTTTTAAACTGTCTACTCTGTCTCGCCTGAGCCCTATGGTAATAGCTAGTTAAATTCTGTTACCATTAAACCTATAAAAACAAACCCTGTTGGCCATTAGATACAAACTATATAGGGTGGCAAACACAAAAGCTGAAGTACCGAACATGCACACAAGCTCTTTTCTAGGAGACACTAATGACTTTGACTGAGGCAGAAAAAGAGCACAAAGATGGTACCCACCAGACTTCCTGGTCTCATCAGAGGATTGTAGTTAGCCCATAGATATGTGTTTAATTAGTATCTTGCTCTTCTGGCTACAGCTATGAAGACAAGGCCTTAGACCTCATTTACAAATACCAGTAACCTGAAGCAAGACAGGAAAAGAATGCAAAAAAAAATTTCCACTGGCTTCCATCCAGAGAGCACCTCAGTGGACTACCAGAAGTATGCCAATCCAGAAGCCTTCCCAGCCAAAATCTACAAGGTAAGCCTCTTTCTCAGAGAGACTAGGGGTGTTTTAAATCTCTGTGCCTTGGGGATGATAGCTGGCCACAAACTGTATCCTTGTTTGTTATAGTCCATTGGGACCCATGAATAGAAAGACCTCCCCAGCCAAATTAGTCAATCAAGGGGCACGTCTTGGTCAACAAGCACAAAACCAGGGCATCAGATGCTTGTACAAACTGAGGTTACCAGGTGCATGTAGAAGTTCTCTTCTGGAACATACCAGCACTGTGGACACTTCAGATGTAGAACATGAATATAGCACCTGCCCTCCAAGGTCTCCACAGAGGACTGTAGTCAAATAAACACACTTAGATGTGTGTTTATTTAGGAACCTACCTTCCAGGCTGCAGCTATGAAGATAAGCTAAAAAGTATCTCTTACAGACAGACTAGGCACCTTAGTCTGTTGCCTCTAGCTGTGCCTTGGGCTTGGAGGCCAGTGAGTAACTCTTTTTCTGTTAGAGTCCTGTGGTGACTGTGAGAATAAGCTATTCTAGTCACTTTCACAGTCTAATATTTTAGAGGTATCCTCAGCAGCAGGTGGTAATAATTAGGGCACCTCAGAAGTATGCAAGTTCCTTTACAAGATATATCAGTGAACTGGAGTGAGGCAAAGGGGGAGTGCAAACATGGAAACTACTGACCTCTGAAGAGTATTTTAGTAGATAACTGGATGTGTGTTGAGTTAGATGCTTGCCACTCATACTGATACTTTAAGGTAAGCATATGCAGTAAGCTTCTTTCACAAAAAGTCTGGCTGCTTTTCAGTTGGCAGTCTCTGTGCTGAGTTCCGGGCCCTGGGGTGTATTAGTTTTCATGTGAGCCCCTCAACAACTGTTTCTCACTATGGCATAGGCTTTTGAATCTTGTGGACACAAGACCCTTTGGCTTTCAAAACTAGATGTTTTGGGAGTATCTCTCCTGGGTGAAAGTCTTAAAAGTTGGGGTATCAGATGTGGGATTCAGTGCCTTGGCTCCTCAGGGAGAGTTTGGAGTTGTTAGTTTCCCCCTTATTGTGGTTTGCTGTGCTGTGGATGGCATTTAGAGTGATATTTTATTTCAGCATCTCCTACCCTCACTAATGTGGGTTTTTTTCTGTTTATACAAAGTGTAAAAGTAGCTCAGCTAGTTTTTTTGTTTTGTTTTTCAGAGGAAATTGTTACTTACGTAGGTGTAGCTTTGGTATGTCCATGGGAAGAGGTGACGTCAACATTCTCCTACATTGTTCTCTTTAATTGAAATTCACGATAAGGTTTTATATTTAACTTGTACTATTTTTTATGATACCAGCAGACTTGAGATGTTATGTACATGTGAAGTAATACCTAAAGCAAACATTAAAATTAAAAACTAGACAAAGATACATACTCAAAATTTATAGAACACTCCACCAAAAAATATAGAACACCCTGGGTCACAAAACCTGAACATATTTAAAAAGTTGAATCATGTAGAGTGTATTCTCTAACTATAATGGAACCAAAATAGAAATAAATAACAAAGAGAAAATCAGAAGTTCTACAAACACTTAGAAAACAAACAGCATATTTCTGAATAATCTATGTATCAAAGAGGAAGTCACAAAGTAAATAAACAAATACATTGAAATGAATGGAAATAAAATTACAACATACCAAGATTTGCAGGACACAGGTAAAGGCAGCGCTAAGAAAGAATTTTGTAGCACTAAATGCATACATTAGAAAAGAGGAGCAATATCAAATCTATAATCTAATCTTGGTCCTCAAGAACTTAGAAAAAGAAAAGAAAAAAAGAAAGAAAGCCAGTATAAGAAACATATGGAAGAAAATAAAGATAAATGCAGAAATCAGTGAAATTGAAAACAGAAAGAGAATAGAGAAAATCAATAAAACAAAGAGTTTTTTTAAAAAATCAATAAAATTTAGAAAACTCCAGGAAGGCTTATAAAGAAGAGAAAACACAAATTGCTAATAACAGAAATGAAATGAGGGATATGGCTACAAAGCCTACAGACCTTGAAAGGGTAAAAAGGGAGTGATATGAACAGCTCTAAATGCATAATTTTGACAAATACATGAAATAGAACACAACAAGCACAATCTAACTCAGCTCACCCAAATAAAATAAATAATTTGAATAATGCTATAATTTAATAGTTAATTGAATTCATTGTTTAAAAATTCCCCCTAAAAGAAATATCCAGACCCACTTGGTTTCAATGGAGAATTATAGCAAATGTTTAAAGAGGAATTAACAACAATTCCGTACAATCTCTTCTAGAAAATAGGGGAAGAGGCAGCACTTCCTAATTAATTTTATACAGGTATTATTACTCTGATACCAAATTCAAATAAAGAGAAATATCTCTTGTGTATATATTAGATGCAAAAGTCCTTAATAAAATATTAGCAAATAGAGGGAGAGAGGATGGCAGCCAAGTAGGTGGATGCCAAGTCCACTTGCTCTTGCACCCAACTCAGGCATTTAGCTGATCTTCTGAAAAATAAACTGAACATTCAACAGAATCTTAGCTGATACAAAGTTTGAAAGACAAGAGTACAAAAGACTCTTCACAACAGATGGTAGGGAGATTTTATACGTAGAAGGGGAAATACCTCAGGTGTGGCACTGAATAAGCAGAGAGCCTGGTCAGATATCACAGCATAATGGCTCCCTCCCCTTCCAGGGCAGGGGATCCCCAGACCCAGGCCAGAAGGGACTTAGATACCCACACCAGAAGGGAGGTCCAGGCTACACACACAAACACACACACACACACACACACACACACACACACACACACACACACGGAACAACACACCCATACTGGCAGCAGCAAACGCCAAAGGGGAGATTGCCAGAGAGTGAGAGAGATACTATCTGCAACCTGGGTCTGGTGGAGGAGGTGGGCCACATGGCCAGCTGTGACTATGATAGACTCTTACTTTTTGGAAAGGTGGTTATATGGAAAGCCAGTCAGTGACACAGTGCTGTAGTGGGAGTGCCCAGAGAGGCTTTTTAAAAGGGAGGTCTGAAGCGTGCCAGCAAAGGGCAAGGGCTGAGGGCTCAGTTTGCTCCCACTCAGTGCAGCTGGGAAGATTGATCAAAAAGGTACAAAATGAGGGGATTTCTGCTGCACAGTGTGGAGAGTCCGGGTCTCTGTATGCTGTGAGGGCAATGGGCTGGGAACAGTGCACCTGCGATTATTTAAAGCCAGACAGAGCCCCCATTCCCTGGTGGAACCCCCGAAGGGATGGTTGCACCTAGCCCCCACCTCATGCAAGAGCAGGGAAGATCTGCAAAACTGGTTTGGCAGGCTCAAAAACCCAGTAGGGTGCGTTTCTGTAATAGACAGCAAGAGGAATGCCTATAGGTCCCATTTTGAACTTACAGGGAGAAAAAATACACTGGTTCTTAGGGCCCTATTTCACTGGGGCCAGCAAAGCAGGGAGATCAGAAAGCTGTGCAGCAAGAGGGAATCAGAGCCCCACCCAGCCTCAGCTCACACACAATGCTGCCGTCTACACCAAGCAGGAGAGAGCTGACCCTCTTACACAGATTGCTCCCACCTCGTGAAACGGACAGCTATTTAACCAGAAACTAGATTATTGGAAATGAGCTGGGACAGACCAAGACAGGTGGTGCAGGGGTAGGGAGAATACACCCACAATTTACCCAGAAGACTGAACAGTGCCTCTCAGGGGAGATCTAGAGGCCCCACTACCCAATCGCAACATAAGCGCCCTCTAGAGGCAGGTGAAGGCAATACCAGAAGTTCAACAACTCACCCTGGGACCTTGAGCTGATAGAGACTGATCCAGAAAGAGAAGTCAGAAGGGGAACATCAAATAGCCAAGACAAATTTGTACCTCGCTCTTTTTCAAAATTTGCATTCTTTCCTTTTCTTCCTTTCACATAGCCCCTTAATATTTCTCCTTTTGCTTCAATTGTATTCCAACTAATTCACAACTCTCAGTATTTTATTTTTTATTCTTTTTATTCAGATTATACATTATTTTTCATTTTATTGCTATTTTAAATCTCACATTGCACCCTTCCTTTGTCTTACTCCATTTTGCCTTCCTCCTGACCTTTCTTATTTTTTTTGTAAATTTTATTTTCTCCCATGCTATGCCTTCTTCCTATTCTTTACTCTTATTATGTCTCCTCCACCTTCTCAAAAGCATTTTTCCTTCCTTTAATCAGCTCACATTCTTTTTCTCCTTCTTATAATATTCTTACTTCTATTCCACCTTTATAAATTGTGGCTTGTTGGGCATGGCTATTACAGTTATTACAGTTCTATCATGGTATTCCTATTTTTTTCACTTTTTTGCACTTCAAATCTCATAGGTAGCTCTCCCCGTGTCTAACTTCATTTTGCCTCCCCCCTGCCCTTGCTCATTTGAGTTAGGTATTTTATTTTAATATTTTCCCCTTTCTTAACCTGGATTCTATATCTTATTCTTGTTAGTTTTCCTTACCCTATCATCTCAAAATTATGTTTCTTTTCTGGAGACATCTCATATTATCCTTTCTCTTTTGTATAATATTCTTATTCTTGCCCCTGGCTGGTGTAGCTCAGTGGATTGAGCACGGGCTGTGAAGCAAAGCATCACAGGTTTGATTCCCAGTCAGGGCACATGCCTGGGTTGCAGGCCACAGTCCCCAGCAACTGCACATTCATGTTTCTCTCTCTCTCTTTCTCCCTCCCTTCCCTCTCTGGAAATAAATACATAAAATCTTTTTAAAAAGCTAACATAAATTTTTTAAAAATATTCTTATTCCCTTTCCACCTTTATTAATCTTTGCTTAGCTATTATGGTTATTGATTCTGCTGTGGTTTTTCTGTAATTTTGTTCCCTTTGGTTCAATTCCTTTTTAATTTTATTTCAAACCTCACAATATACTCTCCCTTTTTCTTACTCCATTTTGTCATTGCCCTTTCCTGTTTTACTTACACTTTAAATTTTATTCTGTCCCTTTCTTCACCTCATATCTATTTCCTACTCTTATTTTTTCTCCTCCTATTTCCCATTCAAATTCATTTATCTCTCCTTTAGTCACCTCATATTCCCTTTGTCTTATAATATTCTTTATATCTCTCTACCTTTATTAAACTTTGCTCAATTGCTGTTAATATTGCTGATGTAGTAGAAGGGTATTTTTGCTGGTGTGGGCTTGATTTCCTGGTAATATTGCTTTGTTAAACAACACCCATATAACAACATACAAGACATGGTGGGAGTGGAGACTCCCAGTCAGCCAACTGGAGCAGGGAACACACTGATGAATGAGCCACCAGTAAGCAAAGCCCAGATACAACAAGAGAACTCACAAAAACTGAATAAATGGCAACTCAGAGCATCCAGATCAGGAGATCAAAGAGACCACACCACTGAGTCCACAGAACTCCTGCCACAAGAATCCACCCCACAAAGACAGGCAGGCAAAGCAAAGCAACCTGAGACACAGAAACAAACAAAAATAGTCACCTAAAATGGGGAGACAAAGGAAGAACCCCCAATCAAAAAGAATGGAGGAATCTCTAGAAAAAGAGCTAAATAAAATTGAGGCAAACAATCTATCAGACAAAAATTCAAAATAATGGTTATAAGGGTGCTTAAGGAACTCAGTGACAACTACAAAGACCTGAGTGGGAACTACAGAAGCATGGAAAAGAAAATAGAAATGATGATCATAAACCAGGAAGAAATGAAGAATACACTAGAAGGAATTAAAATCAGGCTAGATGATGCAGAGCACCAAATCAGTAAGCTGGAAGAGATGGTAGAAAGAAATACTCAGGCAGAGAACAAAACAAAAAAGAAAGACTCAAAAAGAACAAGGATAGTTTAAGTGAACTTCAGGACAACATGAAACATAACAACACTCATGTAGTAGTAATATCAGAAGATGAAGAAATGGAGCAAGGGATAGAAAACCTGTTTGGAAAATTAATAACAGAAGATTTCCTTAACTTGGTGAGGGAAAAAGTCATGCAACTTCAGGAAGCACTGAGAGTCCCAATCAAGAGGAACCCAAAAGGTCTACTCCAAGATGCATCATAATTAAATGTCAAATGTTAAAGACAAGGAAAGAATCTTAAAGGTAGCAAAGGATAAACAACAAGTAACATAAAAGGGAGCTCCAGTAAGGCTATCAGCAGGTTTCTCAACTGAAACACTACAAGCCAGAAGAAATTGGCAAGAAATATTCAAGGTAATGAAAAACAAGGACCTACAGCCAAGACTACTCTATCCAGCAGAGCTCTTATGTAAAATGGAGGGTGAAACAAAGAGCTTCCCAGACAAAAAAAGGCTAAAAGAGTACATCTCCACTAAGCCAGCACTGTAATAAATGCTAAAGGGACTGCTATAAAAAGAATAAGAAAGAAAGAGAGCCAGAGAGGGAGGGAGGGAGAGAGAAGGAAGACAGAGAAACAGAAAGATAGAGAGACATAGAGGGAGGGAGAAATGCAGGTATGGAAAAATAGCAATGAATAAGTACCTATCAATAATAACCTTAAATATAAATGGATTAAATGTTCCAATCAAAAGACATAGGGTAGTTGAATGGATAAGAAAACATGACCAGCATATATGCTATCTACAAGAGACCCAACTTAGAACAAAAGACCTACACAGGTTAAAAGTGAAGGGATGGAAAAAATATTTCAAGCAAACAGGTATGAAAAGAAGGCTGGGGTAGCAATACTTATATCAGGCAAAATAGACTTCAGAACAAAAGCCATAATAAAGGACAAAGCAGGTCACTACATAATACTTAAAGGAGCAGTCCAACAGCAAGATATACTCTTTGTAAATATATATGTAGCAAACATAGGAGCACCTAAATATATAAAGAAAATTTCAGAGGACTTCAAAAAGATATTGACAACAACACAGTATAATAGGAGATTTTAACATCCCACTGTCAAGAATGGATAGATCTTCCAAACAAAGAATCAACAAGGATATTCTGGAACTAAATGATACTCTACATCAAATGGACTTAACTGATATATACAGAACCTTTCACCTGAAAGAAGCAAAATACATATTCTTTTCAAATGCACATGGAAGATTTTCAAATATAGACCACATAATAGCACACAAAACAAGCCTCAACAAATTTAAGAAAATTGAAATCATATCAAGCATTTTCTCAGATCACAATGGCTTCAAATGAGAAACCAACCTCAAGGAAAAAAACTTAAAAGCAATCAAATCCATGGGGACTGAATATGTTATTAAACAATGAATGAGAAAACAATGAGATCAAGGAATAAGTCAAAAAGTTTCTGGAAACAAATGAAAATGAACACACAACAGCCCTAAACTCATGGGATACAGTGAGGCAGTCCTAAGAGGAAAGTTCACAGCAATACAGGTCTACCTAAAGAAGATAGAAAAATCCCAAATAAACATCCTAAACCTACATCTACAAAAAGTGGAGGAACAACAACAAATAAAACCCAGAGTGAGTAGAAGAAAAGAAATAATCAAGATCAGAGAAGAATTAAATGACATGGAGACTAAAAGAACAATTCAAAGGATCAATAAATCCAGGAGTTGGTTCTTTGAAAAGATAAACAAAATCAACAGACCTTTAATCAGACTGATCAAGAAAAAAGAGAGAGGACTGAAATAAATAAAATCAGAAATGAAAGAGAAGTTACAACTGATACCACAGAAATACAAAGGATTGTTAGAAATTACTATAAACAACTATATGCCAAGAAATTTGATAACCTGAGAGAAATGGACAAATTTCTAGAAACATACAATCTGCCAAAATGGAACCAAAAAGAACCAGAAAGCCTGAACAGACTGATAACAACTAGTGAAATTGAATCGGTAATCAAAAAAAAA